>CAUYPK010114515.1:0-24742 GCA_963574355.1 Loris lydekkerianus
AAGAAAAAGTATCCAATGTACTCAGCCCTACTATGAAGCTAAACTATAGCTTTCACATGAAGGCTATAACCCAACTATACCACAAGACTATGAGGAAAGGACTAAGGAAGGGGAAGGGAGGGGGGAGGTTTGGGTGGAGGGGGGGTGATGGGTTGGGCCACATCTATAGTGCATATTTTTATCTATAATAAAAAAAAAAAAAAAAGAAAAGAAAATACTAGTAAACTGGATGAGGAAAAAAGAAGATGAATGTCATGTGGCTTATAATTGCTCTTAACATGATTAGTCATGGAAAATGTGATAAAAAAATATGTGTTGGCTTCGATATGTACTCTAGGGCAGTGTATATGGTGGTTTGCTACCACTTAATCCAAAGCCCAGTCCCTAGATAGGCTTCATCTATCTTTATTACCAATCAACACCAGATTTGTGAATGAACTTAAAGTTGAATTGGATTCTGTTGGTGACATCATGTAAATGTACTAACAAAACTATTAAACAAATATTGCATACAATTTTTATGAGATTCTATAAATCTTATTTCTTTTTAATAAGTATCACCCTAGGCTAATTCTCAAACGGTCCTCTATTTAGCCAGTGACTTTGGAGGCTTATGGATGATCTGAGTAGAGAGCTAAAATATTGTTAATTTGCTCCACATGAATGTTTATGCAAGGTATTATCAGAGCACATAAGCACATATGCAAGGTATTATCAGAGCACTGGGATTTTATGGCCTATCAAACAAGGTTGGGAGTGTTTTGTGTCTGTTGATGAAAAAATATCTGTGTGTAGCAGAGTATGTGTTTTCATGGCAACCTAAAATCATGGTTAAAGGAAGCTGATTATATCCTTTATCTGCTTCTAACAACTGGTAGCCATATATATTTACTAGAAGCCACCTAAAAGCTATGTATTACCAATGTGGGTTCGGTTTCCATCAAGAAAACCTCAATATACAACAGAAGTTGCAAAAAAAAAACAAGGTGAAGGTGGCAGGGAATCATCTTTAAGAAACAACCTTACAACCTTGCAACTAATAGTTGAAGTGGTGCTTGTTAAAACCTGGATGGCTTAATAGAAGAGAAGGATAAGAACAGAAATAGCGAGATGTAAGTGCTGGAAGGCTGAGGGGAAGTAGGGGGAAAAAATGGTTTATTTTAAGAGATGATTGTACTAAGACATCCCTGCAAAGGACTTAGAATATTCATTTCTTCTTTTTTTCTATTTTTTTCTATGATTGCCCATCCATCAGACTGAAGGATGTTTGCTCTGACAGCAATAATTATTGAGAATAGCTTGGTTTTAGGTATAGATAGACAAGAACCTAATTGCAGTAGAAGATGTAAGGCTTAAATGTCTACAGTGGAAGGATTTATAATTAACTCCGGTATGTGCTGGCTTACACAACAAGAGCAAGTGGACTCAAGATAGTAGCTTGCAGCAAACCATAAACCTGCCAAGGTTTGAGGTACCACTAAAGGGCTCCAAGTTTCAATGTCAACTTCAAAGGAGTTCAAATGAGTTTCTAGGACAGCAGGGATAAATGATGTGATAAAACTAGCTAATTTAGGTTATCTGGCAGACAACTTAAATCTTTTCCTTTGAACCCATTTATTATTATAAGTGTAGAAGATCTGACTTCCAGTTCCTAAAAGTTAAATGTGAAAAATTACTAACTTTACTTTTCTATAAATAAATTTCATTATGTCCTGCCATTTTTTGCAGGTAGTAGCAATAAACTTGGTCAATTTAGGGTAACCTAATCATTTCAGTTACTCACACTTCACCTCCACTACAAACACCCCTCTGCTGAGGTTGCATCTAAGCTTCAGGTACACTCAGGAACTAATAACAATGTTTCAGTCAGTGATGAATGGCGTATGTGACACTGGTCCAATAAGATTATAATACTGTATTTTTACTGTACCTTTTCTATATCTACTTATATTAAGTACACAAATACCTACCACTGTGTCAAAACTGCCTACAGTCCAGTGGCACGTGGTCCATGTTTATAGGCTATTTGTTTAATACTATATAGCTTACGTGTGAACTAGTCTATATTTGCTTGTGGAAGTATACTCTGCAATGTTTGCATAATGATGAATCATTTCCTTTTTTAAATTTATTTTTCATTTCCAAGTATTACAGGTGTACATGCATTTTGGTCATGTAATTTGCATTTGTTCATTTTAAATCAATATCAGAAGTGTGCCCTTCACCTGGAATACAGATCGCTCCCATTCGGTGCAGTGCACCTGTTAGGTGTGAATTTACCCTTCCTCTACCCATGTGAATTCCACTGAGTTTTATTTCCATATGTGCACTAATAACACATTTCTTATAAGATATCCCCATCCTTAAGTGAAACATGATTGTATTTAATAAGAAGATATCAAACAATTAGGAGGCCTTCTCAGTGGTCACTTGGAAAGCACAAGTGCTGAGAATAGGATGGAGTCTGTCAGCCTGGCGAGGACCTGAGGCAGCTGGTCTGGTCGGTTGAGATCCTGCCTGACCTTCACCTCTAGTGTCCCATTCTTACTGTTTTGTAAACTTAGCTCCCACTCTAAAGGTGCAGTAGCTCAGGTGGATTGATTCAGGAGATTAACTCTTGAATTGGAATGTTGTAAAGGTCACTGACTCATGCCAATTACTATTATGGAACAGGACTTGGTGTTGTCTTTGCTTTGAACTTTTATGTATAAAATTGTAATTTTGGAAATGGAAGAACAGAACAGCCTTCTGACAAATAAAATTTGGTGGACCTCCCCCGTCTCTGCATATTGGCTGACAGTGCCAGGCGGGCCAACCCTCTTTGTCTGGTAACTACGTCACTTTCATAGTGCTGTGCATATTTTCTCCTTGGCTCTGTCACCGATGTCAGCTGCATCATCTTCCTCTCTAACGTCAGCCTCCTCCACTTTGTTGGTTCTCTGTGCTACTCTCAGCTCCATGAAAAAACATTCTACTGCTCTCTTTGCTTTAGTAATGAAATAAGAGATTCTAAGAGGCCATCCCAAGCCTGGATCTCAGGGCTCACCCGTTTGTAGCTTTTCTTCTTCTCTATACAGGGCAAGGGACACTGCTGGAGGCAGGGGAAGCACCAGAGAATATAAAACTGAACATCTAAGTTCCATTAGGTGAGCGCCAGTTCTCTTAATACTAGAAGCCTAAGCTTAAGAATTTTGTTCCTAATGTTATTCCAATCTCAACCTAGGTGTTGGGGAAACAAAGTCCTCAGGAGCCCTTCTCGAGTGATACGCCAATGTCTAAACACCCTGCAGCTTCTTGCCCTCTTCCCAATCCCCCAAGTTTTTCTTGGTAGGTTGGAAAAACTGGTTTTGATAGACAATGCACATAGGTATGATTAGACCTGGGCTTTCCCGCATCATTTACCCGTTCATGTGTATGCTTTTCCAATTATTTTTATCCTTGCATTTGTGCTTTTGGAACTCAAAAGACGATGTTTGGTTTTATTGTTGTTCCACTTTTTCATCCCTTTCATCCTTTTCTAAGGCGCAGATTTTCGCTTCCTGCTGGAATTGGGGCAAGGGCTAGGGAAGAGTGGGGGTAGGAGAAAGAATGCCATGAACACCAGAAGATCAGGAGAAACATTTTAAGATATGATACTGCTATGGGCGGTGCCTGTGGCTCAGTGAGTAGGGCGCCAGCCCCATATAACGAGGGTGGCAGGTTCAAACCCAGCCCTGGCCAAACTGCAACAACAACAAAAAATAGCCAGGCATTGTGGCGGGCACCTGTGGTCCCAGCTACTCGGGAGGCTGAGGCAAGAGAATCGCCAAAGCCCAGGAGTTGGAGGTTGCTGTGAGCGAGATGCCACATCACTCTACTGAGGGGGATAAAGTGAGGCTCTGTCTCTACAAAAAAAAAAAAGATATTACACTGCTACAAAATGATTAGGTAACTATGTTTCTTAGAGAAGATTTATATATATAATTTAGTTTCATAAATAGTTTCATTATTTGCTTTTAAGAAAAAAAAAAGTGTTTCAGTAATTCAAGTTGGGACTAAGTTAAATACTGGGTACATCACCAAAATTGGGGCAATTATCAGCATTGGTGGAAAGACCAAAAGAGAAAAGATTTAGTGTTTTGCGAAAAGATGTGCCTAATTCATTCATGATACATAATACCATCCCAGCTTTCACTGGTTTTCTCATACATAAACAGAGTACTAAAATTCCCACTCAATCTTTGAAAGATCTGACCAAATAAAAGTTCTGAGAATGGCTCTTACTTTATTCTCAAAAATTTGCATAAATGTATGAAAGGCATCTGCTGTTATTGTAATACAAGTATGATGACCAATATGCCCAAATTCTTTCAAATCCAATATAGTCCGTATTTTCGCATAGAACTCCTTAAATGATTTGAAAATTTAAAAAATTATAAATTACTAAATTATGTAGACCCACCTTAAATAGTTTAGAAAAGATTTAAGATAAAATTTTCAAGTTAGGCTATATGTTTAAGTATAATATATATGTAACATTTTTTTACCTTGTATCTCTTCTAAATTGAATGTATTCACTTATGTATTCACACACACACACACACAGCCCAGCTAATATTCCCTTTATTTTATAGATTCTAATATCAAGTTTTAATTAAAGAAAACTTGAATACTGCTCTTCAAAAACACACGATACAAAGTAAGACCTTGTTTCAGCAGTTCTGTAGTCTGCTATTCAGAAAATCTAGAAAAAGAGCTGCAATGTGAGTCAAAGACAGAACACTGAAATTGATTCATATTTCACAGGGCTCTGTAGAACCCGGGTCTAGATTGCAGCTCTGAGCCACTAGCCAGCTTTCCCTGCATTTCCATGATAGGCTCTGTCTTCACTTTTTAAAATACTAACAGGCTTCTTGTGGGTGGGATCAAATGACTGCCCCTCTCCCTTCACCTGTGAAATTTCAGAGCCTATTTGAAAAGGGCCATTGTTTCCCAGGAATGCCAGTACTAGTCCAGGAAAGAAAGTCTTCATTTCAACAGGAATTTGGAGCCTGCCTGAGAAGGCCAGCCAGTTCCGTGGTAAAAACTATGGCAATTCATTCAACTTCTGAACAGTTACTGTCTTGGCCTTAACTTGCTTACTTTCAACTCCTAAGCTTTATGACTAATATATTTTTTCCTTTAAATCACAGGGACGTGTGCGCCTGTGTGTGCATCTGTGCTTGCATGTCACAGCAGGAAAAAAGTAAGTGTGTCTGAAGTGTAGCGTGCGCAGGGCAGTGAGCTGATGAAGGAAACCTCTCCCGAACAGTGAGCTGCAGCCGTGAGCAGGAGACATAGGCTCCTCTGTTCCAATTTCTGCCCCTACATTTACAGCACTTGAGTGCATTCATGTGAATAAGCTTGTATGTTGAACAAGCATTTTGAAATAGGTTCCCAATAAAATATATTTGTACAAGAATACAAAACAAAGATACAGTACTTGTATTCAAAACCTGGACAGAAGGCCCCTGTCCAGAACACATTAAAAATAATCTTTAAAGTAGAATTAGGACTTGAAGCCTAAAGAATCCATTGCTTTAGAAAGAATTAAGGGGGGAGGGGGAAGCAACTTGACACAGTGGCACAGAGTTGAATCTTTCTTCTTGGAGTCTACAGGGACTAACAGTTTTACTATCTAAAGTTCCTTCTGTTTAGAGTTCTCTCGCATTTTCTGCAAAATGACTTGGAAATTCTCCAAAATTTGTTCCTTCTACTAATAAGATAGTTAAGCTCACAGAATCCTTGTTAAGAAAATCTACCTCTGCCCCTCAACAATTCCAGAACTTCATCCAAGCATTTAAATTGACTAAAATATAAAAAGGAAAAGGAAAACAAAGATAATAATGTCACTGGGCTCGAAAGCAAAGCATTTACACGTATGTGTGTTTCTTAGTAGAAAAGGAAGTAGTGAAGCCAGCACAGCTTCAAAGTAGGATTTTGGAAATGTTTTTTCAAGGTAAGGACAAGCAGTCTTGAATAGAATCTGACATTAATAACTACACTCAACATCTAAAGACTTCAGAAAGTTTTTTTTTTATGATTCTAATACATTACAGATTTAATCTTATTTAACAATAAAATATCATTCATTTGTGGTGAACTACCATGGAACTACTATTGTATTTTCCCAAAGAGCAAGTACAAAAATTAGAAAACAAAGTAAAACAGAGGTTCATTAACTCAAAAGAGGACATTTTTAAAAATTCTCTTCTCCTTCGTCAGATGTTTCCTGTGATCTTGTGAAAAACCTGATGTTGTGACACATTATTAGTCGTTGGACTTGAGGATAGATGGTGCACAAAAGCAAGCCTGTCCTTTGGGGGCCTGGTTTTGAATCAGTTTCAGATGACAGAAAAATACTCTTTTGTGGCTGCTAAAGTTCGGGAATGAATTCTGGCAGTCTTACCCAATTCCCTAAAGCAGAGTCCACATTACCAACATCTAATTGGCAGGCTTTGCTTGTAACTCCCACTAGGAGTTGGAGTTTGAATGGATTTAGTGAAGGTGTTCTGAGTCATCTGTACAGTGGCTGGTCTGGGCACTAAGGCTGTTCCTTATAAATTCCCTAGACATGTCACTCGGGGAAAGAGAGTGGCCTATGTGCTTGGATAACAACGACAAGACATGGCAGTTTTATTAACTTGTAGTCCCAAAGAAAGTTGTTCTTTTCATTTGATCCAGAATAGCAAAGAAGTCTTAGGAAAGAAAACATATTCTAGTTGGACCAATTCATTTCCTAATTTCCATTCCAAACCCTTTTTATATTTGGCTTGAAAATCCGGCAAACCGTGATTGAATGTAACTTACTTCAGGCCTACTCAAGATTATTCTTTAGGCAATTAGGGAAGAAATTAAGCTTATTTCTACCTAGAAAAGCCTCTAAGGATTTATTTTCATTACTAAGTAACTTTTATTCCTTATATTTGAGAGGGAGAACTTGTTTACTCTAACTTAGCACATATCAATATTATAAAATATTTAATGTTGATTCATTGTTTTACTGTTAATTCTTTAAATCATTGATGACAAATTCTATGTAAAAAACATTTCGTATCTGCCTTAGTAAAGCTCCACCAGGCTCCAAAATACAGCAACCAAGATTGAACATCGACACCTTTCGTGCCAGTAATATGTACTCACTGAAATTTAGAGCATAGGAGAATAGTTAAGAACAAAAATAAAATGGCAGTCATGGCAAAAAATAATGAGTGATTTCTTAGTGTTGCAGAAAATACTCTCAATTTCTACCAAGAGACTAGTGATAAAGTAACACTGTTCATTTTCTTGGCAAACGTTTTCAACACTGAATCTTCTTGAACACATCTATAAGGCATTGCAATCTGAAAGTCACCTGGAGTTATGACCTTTGGAACATTTTCAAACATATGTTACATTCTTTAGCCCCTTTCCTTTTCTAGAACCAAAAATCCACACATTTACTACACTCCATTTTTTTAGATAAATAAAAAGATAAAATGAAAATAAAATGGAGACTCCAGAACAAAATCTGTATCAAAAAGTTAGGTGCTTTGAACTTTCTCATCACCTTACCAGGGTTTCCGCAGGGGCAGTCTAAAAGACAAGTCAGCAATGTGTGAATGCAACAGCAAACAATGGCTCCTTCACAAGTGGCTCTTTAATTGATTATGGCTGTGTTTATGGAAGCAGAAGAGAATTTACACAAAATGACAGATTCTCTTCATTTTGAGGGCGTTTTACTGGCCTTCATGGCAAGGGTGCTTTCTGTACTGAGTGGTCCTGCTCCCTTCTCCTACCTATACCCACCTGGTTACCATCTAACGAACATTAAAGACAATTACTTTATATATCATTTTGTATTAGAGTTCAGCCTCAGGATTTTTTCCTTCTCAGTGGGCAAAATTCACACTTTCTAAGGTATATCTCATGTTCAGAGAATCTGAACAAAGTCTAGTTTCCTTCTGTCTCTTTGTTATAGTTTCCTATATTCAATACTATAGAAAAGAATGAAATAGAAAATTATAAGAACTTAATTTATCTAGGTCCCTGTTCTGTCACTCTGCTTAGGAAACTACAGAGATGGGAAGCTTGGGAAATCCTATGATTTAGCTAATCCATTTAAGTAGTAATATCTACTTTTATCATTTAATTACATTAAAACTATAATTTTAAAGTGTGTTATATTTCTAGAATGTCTTAATGCCAGGCAGTGTTATGATTTTTCTTGTGATTTGGGGAAGAGAGAAATTAAAATTCAGCTATATTAAGCTGTACTTGCAAAGGCTTTTCATTTGTCTGTTAATAGTGCCCTCTACAGGTCACTTATACAACATAAAAATCCCTAAATAGGGGCTCTAGGATCAAAGACTTATTCAGTGAAAAACTATCTGGTAATTGTAACATTAAATTGAAAATATCTTAGACTTCAATGCCAATTTATATTTAAATATTTAAACCCAACAAAAAAATTAATGGTGTCATAAATATCGGTGGACTCTAATTTCAAATCGAAATACTACATGACAAGGTCTTAGCTAATAAACTTTGAAGAAATAGTTTAGAAGCATGAAACCTAAAGTGTATGCTAATATTAAGCTTTTCTTATGAAAAATTAAGAATATAACTTTATAGTATGACTTCTTTTTACGAAACTGTGTGAACACAAAAGTTAATATAAAAGAATAAATCAGTCTTATCTCAGATCGTTGACAGTTAAGTTTTTCCTTATTCACTAAGGACTTTTTAAATAAAACAATAGTGCAAATGGGTAGTCATGGAATTTTCTGACTTATAGCACTAAACTTTGCAGTTTTCTTTTATTAACATGTTATTAATTCATTGATTTTTAAATGATAGTGTACTTTCATAAGTCCACAAAAGATAAAATATCTGTTTGAAATATTAAATTTGATAATTTTATTCAAATAAGCTGGAAAATATTTCAACATTGTTTAAGTCACAGTTTGGACTTTCACTTTAAAACACTCTTATTCAAGACATCCAAGAAATATTAATCAATTCAGTAAGTAGGCTTTTTCATTTTAAAGTGATTTTTCTCTAGTTAAACTAGATGTTGCAATGAACACTTGAAAACTATAAAGTAATAAATCACAACTTGCTGACTCCAACTCCTTATCCTTCCGTCTACTTTGATAACCTTTTACCACACTGGAAACCCAAATTAACTAACATCTCTGTGTTTTCTCCATCCATGGTCCTACACTTCAAATACTCTCTTGTCAAAACTTCATTTTCCTTGACTCTCTTCCATTCATGCCACACGAACAGATCTACAACCCTCAACAATATCTGAGGGTTACACCATGCAGGCCTACTTGCAGATATTGGAATTTGACAATTTATGTTTAAGAAATATAAATATTCTGCAATAAAACTAGTTAAAATCTCTGTATCTTGAAAATGATAAGACGGGGTTTGAATACTGTTGGCTTTCTCATGTTGTTTTTAGTAAGAAATGAAATCTCACTCTGTCAATTATTTGCTAAATACCCCCTCTAATCCTCATTTCCTGTCATATAAAATAAGCATAATGATGTCTGAGTCATAGAATAGCTGATATGATTGATTCAAAAAGCACTTACAATAGTGCTTGGCACAGACTAGTACTTTATGTGATAAGATAAACGACTCAGAATTTTGAAAATTCTTGGAAGTACTCTTCCTGTTTTATGTCTTTTAAAATTATTCTGCTTCTAGTTTTGCCCAATACATTTGGAATTGTATTTTTATGAATCCAATATGAATTTCACTAATTACATCATTAGCTCCAAAGTGTATTTTTTAATTAAATATTGAGAATGGTAAAATATTATCCATGCTTTTCAACTTTAAATTATGCATTATCTCTTCATACCCATTACGATAGCTACTGTTGAAACAAAGAAAAGAAAAGAAAAGAAAAAGAAGAAAAGAAATGAGAAAAAAAGATCAAGTGAAAAAAAATAAAAAAAAGATCAAGTGTTGGCAAGCATATGAAAAAATTGAAACTTTTATGTGCTCTTGGTGGGAATGTAAAGTGCTATGGTTGCTATGGAAAACTATATGGATATTTCTCCAAAAATTAAAAATAGTATTACCATATGATTCAGCAATCCCATATCTGGGTATATATTCAAAAACAGTTAAAAGCAGGATCTTCAAAAGGTATTTGCATATTGTGTTTATGACACCATTACTTACAACAGCCAAGAGTACAGTTAGCAGAGCTGCTAGGCCCTTCCACCATGTAAGTCACCATCCATGAAGAAAAGGCTTTCACCAGTCACTCAGGCTACTAGTGCCTTGTTGTTGAACTTCCTAGCCTCCAGAACTATGAAAAATAAATGTTTCTTGATTATAAGCACTTAATGTATGGTAGTTTTGTTATAGCAGTCTTAACAGACTAAGTCTCTCACTGTTTAAAAAAAAAATGGAAATGTCATAATCTATTAAGTATATCGAGAGTTGTTTGTCCAACAAAATGTTTACTTCTTACAAACTTTGATATTTTCTATCATATATTTACATTATTTTGGTTAATGTGTACTGGTAATATTACTTGGTATTTGTGGGGGATTGCTTCTAAACATCCACAGATATTAAAATTCTTGGATGCTCAAGTCTCACAGTTGGCCCCCAAGTCTGCTAAAAGTCAGCCTCCATATCCACAGGTTCCATATCCTATGAATATTGAATTTGGGATCCATAGTAGGTTGAATCTGCAGATGAAGAGTCCACATCTCTGGAAGGCCAATTATGTCTCAATATTAATTTTAGCCTGAACACTCAATATCAAAGAAAAATTAAATAAATTTTTGGTCTGATACAAGCTTTTGTTTCCTTTAGAAGAATAAGGTTAACATGATCAATAAAAAACTTTTAGGAGGCTCTGTGCCTGTAGCTCAGTCCACATACACTGAGGCTGGTGGATTCAAGCCAGGACCAGCCCAGGCCTGCTAAACAACAATGACAACTGCAACAAAAAATAGCCAGGCATTGTGGCAGGCACCTGTAGTCCCAGCTACTCAGGAGGCTAAGACAAGAGAATAGCTTAAGCCCAAGACTTTGAGGTTGCTATGAGCTGTGACATCACAGCAATCTACCAAGGGTGACATAGTGATACTATCAAAAAAAAAAAAAAAAAAAAAAAAAAAATTAGGAATAAAAACACATTGTATTATAATAAATTTAGTAATAAGTGAAATGCCAACATACATTCAATGACTATAAATTATAACTATTACTTGTTTATTTATTTTTAATTTTTTTTATTGTTGGGGATTCATTGAGGGTACAAGAGAATTAGGTTGCACTGATTGCATTTGTTAGGTAAAGTCCCTCTTATAATTGTGTCCTGCCCTGAAGAGTTGTGTCATAAGTCATAGTCATTGGTTTTTTAGTTTATTGTGGTTACTATAGCTAAGCACTACAAACTGCATAACTTAAAAAAAAATAGAAATTAATCCTTTCATAGTTCTGAAGTCTAGAAGTCTGTGATCAAGGTGTCAAAGTGCTGTGCTTCCTCTGAAGGATCTAGAAAAGCATCCTTCCTTGTTCCTTCTAGTTTCTGATGGTTGCCAGCAATATTTGGCATTTCTTAGCTTGTGGCTGCAAATTTCCACCTTCACTATTACATGATGTTCTGCTGGTATGTCCTCACCTGGCCTTCCTATAGAAACACCAGTCATGGAATTTATTTCCTACCCTAATTATAACTTGCTCTTAATTTATCTATCCTGAAGTGAGATTTTTCTCCAGCTGTGAACCTATGAACTGGAGAATGTGTCACTTTCCCAAATATAAGAGTACCAAAGGGATAGGGTAGGTATTACTATTACAAGGAAGAATAAAGAAGCCACTAGTCTAAAGCTAGTTTACAACACAGAAGGAAAAGTTCCATGAGGTTCTAAGATCTGAGAATAATTTTCTTTCTTGGTTTTCCCTCTGTATCCAAGGAGTGTGGCAGCCTTACTCTTTCAACCTCTCTTCCCTCTGGGAAGCCCATTCCTTTCCTGCTTGTAGAATCCCAGAAGTCTGACAGCCTTTCCCATTTAAACCTTTTTCTGCCCCCTCTCCAGTCTAGGATTACAGTGATTCTGTTGATAGACATTTTCAAAAATCTTGTTGGTATTCCATGGATGTCAAGGGAATTCGTGCCATTAGACACTGGGCTTATAAGAGTTCCTTCTTGGATACCGTGATCTGAATGTTTATGTCACCCCAAAATCACATGTTGAAATTCTCACCTCCAAGGTAGTTGTATCAGGAATTGAAGTCATTGGGATGAGATTAGACTGGGATTGGTGCACAAATAAAAAAGGCTCCAGAGAGAACTTCACTTTTCCATCATGTGAAGACACAGAAAGAAGGCACAATCCATGAAAAAGAAAGCCGTCCCTCACCAGTTGTCAAATCTACCAGAACTTAATGGTAGACTTCCCAGCTCCGTAACTGTGAAAAAATGATATTCTGCAGTTTATAAGCTACCAAGTTCATAAGCTTTGTTATAGTATCTGAAATGGACTGGCATATTGAATAATCTCATCTCTATTCCCGGCTTCTACTGAGATAATTGATAGGATCTATATGTCACCTATTCAAATGTTTCAGCTAAAGACTGTTCATCCGTATCTGTGTTGCTCTCCCCAGAGCCTGAGTTAGCATCTTTGCCATATGGATTAACTGAGAATATTGTGATTCTCTCATCAAGTTCTGGCTCCTTCTGCTTAATAATTCTGTCCTCAGTTGATCTCTTCCTCACACATTTATTATAAGCAGCTAGGAGAAGCCAGGCTGCTTATAATACCTTCTCACAAATCACCCCAACTAAATATTCAAGTTCATCTTTTTCAGGTTAACTTTCCACATAGAAATAGAACATAATTCAGCCAAGCTTACTGCAACTTTATAATGAAAATTGCCTTTCTTCCAGAGTCTAATACTATGTTATTTATTTCCATTTGAGCTTTCACTAAAATCTTTAAAATTCATATTTTTGTCAACAGAATTTCAAAACATTCTAGGATTTTTCTTTCATGTGCCTCAAAATTCTTCCAGCCTCTACCCAGCACACAATTCCAAAGCTACTTCCGTGGTTTTAGAGATTTGTTCCTGTAGCACCCTGTTCTTAATCTCAAAATCTGGATTAGTTTCCTAGAGTTGCCACAGGAAAGAACCGAAGTCATTTCTGGACAAGAATTCTCAAGAGGGCGGCACCTGTGGTTCAGTGAGAAGGGCACCAGCCCCATATATCAAGGGTGGTGGGTTTGAACCCAAAACTAGCCAAACTGCAACAAAAAAAATAGCTGGGTGTTGTGGTGGGCATCTATAATCCCAGCCACTCAGAAGGCTGAGGCAAGAGAATTGTCTAAGCCCAAGAGCTGGAGGTTGCTGTGAACTGTGATGCTAAGGCACTCTACTGAGGGCAACAAAGTGAGACTCTGTCCCTTAAAAAAAAAAAAAAAGAATTTGCAGGAAACCCTGATCAACAATTATAGTAGGTATTAAACTACTAAGACATTTCAGTTTTATTTTATAGAAGTAAAAATATAATTTTTTAAAGGACATGTTTTATTATATAAAATATCAATTATTTTCTTTACAACTTATTAAACTTTAGAGTCATAGTAAAACATCTAAATTTTTATTATAAGTCTAAAGTCAACTAGAAAATACATGATACATAATTTTTCAAAGTTCCTTTGAACAAATAGCCCATGGAGTAAATACATCTGCTCTTATATAGTGCAAGTATCCTGGAAGGAGAGATATTGATGGAGATTGGGTGATCTGAGAACAGTAAGATTTGTCTGGCATTTGTATGATCCAACACAGTTGAGTGAGGTAAAATGGGGATAAAAAGTATCTAAAATAGATTTTTTTTACAATGTAATGAAGCATATCCTATGTCCTTTAACCAGATTTTTTATTTATTTATTTATTTTTTTTCAATTCATACCTTGCAAGGAATAGTTGTTTCTTGTACTTAAAGAAATTTTCAGGGCTTGTCACAAAATTTGATTTGACCTAATGTTCCTATAAGGACATCTACTGTATAAGGGATATTCTTACTGTTTGCTAAACACCCATTTTTGGAACATAAGATTTAAGCTGTAAATGATGAGCTTTCATTAAGGGAAGAAAATGAAATGAGCAAAAGCATTGAGGCACAAGAGAGCATTGTTTGTTGAAAGAAGAGCAAATGGTACAAAGTGTCTGCATTTGAAGATGCTGTGGGAGAACGTGAGGCCCAAATTATCAAAGGGAACTAGGCAGGTGTTGCAAGGCAGAAGACAAAAGCAGCCTGTTAGGTCATTTTTAGGAGGCCTGAAATGAGGCAATGGCTGTTTAGAAAGATTTCATTTAAGAGTTATTAAGGGTCAAAATTAATAAGATTTTCTGCTGAGGAAATCAAATGGGGAAAACCTTTAAAATTAACTCAAAATATATGGTTAGGGTAGCCATGTACACTAACAAAGATGAGAATTGGAAAAGCATCCTTGACATTTTCAGGGCGTGTCGGCTGGGTGTATTTCTGTGCATGTAGATGGAAGAGAGAGAGAGTGTTATTGAGTCATCTTTTGTATTATGACCCGACAGGTACATTAGTATTCAAGAAAAGAGGCCCCAGATATTTGACATTAATTACTAGAAATAATTCAGAAATAATGGTGAAGTTTTTTGTCAAGATTCAGATAACAATACAATTGGAAAATGGGATAAACCTTCTAAAGGGAGACACAAAGACACGGAAGCTCATTCATCTTTCACCTTCAAAAGTTTGGCGTTGAAGAAAAAACACTAAGCACAAAGCTGTATGTGGAGTTCCAGTCCACAACTTGCTAGTTTTGTGACCTTGAATTGGTCTAAGGCTCAGTTTTCATATCTATGAATATGTGTTTCTCTAATCTCTCTAAAAATTATATAATATTAACTTTTTTTTCTGAACTAGACATTATTTTTCTCCAACTTGGGTTTTAGAGTCCTGCTCCATATTTTCCTAGGTGGATTCCTTTAAACTTAGATGTGGAATTAGACATCTTTCAATATCCTCCTTCATTTAATTTCATTCTTCAAGAGCTCAATAATTAGTAGCAAATAATGGGTTATAATTGCTTTTTGTATACTACTGGTGCTCATAAAACTTAAAACTAAAAAAATGCATTTAATAGGCTTCAAATTAATACACATTTGAATTTTTCATTGTCAGTAAAATATAAATATGCTAATTATAAACTTTTTAATGACATGCAAAGTTCTATAAGACATACAGTATTTATTATGCCTTATCAGTAAACACATTTTTCTGAAGGCTGTCATTCTTTAGAACTTTATTTTTTGAAACATCCAATGTAGTGGTTATAAGAGGTGAAGAATTATAAAAAGAGGATGCTGAAGCTACAGAATAGACTTTACTTTCTCAAGTCTATATTAAGCTTACAGTTTTGTCAAAAAGCCAGAAGGATTAATCCACGTCTAGTTCAAGCTTGTAAGAATTGCCATGTATTTCCTGGTTCATATAAAATTCTCCTTAGGTTCAACACTCAAGAGTTTTTGTAAAATCTTCATTTGTAATTCAACATTTTAAAAAATCATGTTATCTAACGTTCTGATCAATTTCAATTTACAGAAAAATTAAATTTTATAAGAATAGACATGAAAAGGATGACTAGAATCTATAAAAATTCCAAAGCCTGTTTTTAGCCAATGTCCTGATGTCCACACTATTTATGAGTACTAATAAGAAACATTAAAATGTCCTGTAATGATTATTTTTATATTCTATTTCCTCAGACAAAGACTGAAAGAATTATGAATATCCAGGATAAGCTATTCAAAATTTTATGGAAATTCAGGATAAGCTATTTAAGGTAGGATAATTTATTTCCAGCTATATGTGATAACATTTTTGAATAAAACATTGAAAAGTTGAGTGAATTTTTCCATTTTTATTAACAAAGTTTAGACCTGAGAGGCAACACATCTGATTTAAGTTGTTCGCACACATTGCTTGGTGAGGTAGATTACACAAATGGCCATAGTTCTTTGCAATTCTTTCCATACCAAAGTGTAGCATCTCCCCATTCCTTAAATCTAGGCATGGCTAGTGGCTTACTTTGTCCAGAAGAACAGGCCAGAATTACTGTTGACCAAGTTCCAAAAACAGGCTTCAAGAAGCTCTGTAACTTCTCCTGCTCTTGAAATTCCAATGCTATCACATGAAGGAACTCTGGCTATAGTGCCGGAGGATTAAGAGACAATGTCAGAGGCTCCAGTAATCTGGAGTGCTGCTTTCTTGGCCGGCACTATTGTAAATGAGCCAGTCCTAGACGATCCACCAACTTATCACAGACACTGTGTGAGCTTTGTCAAAATTAACCAGGTGAAACTTACTAAATGCAGAACATAAATGTCTGAACACAATAGCTAAGAAAATGCCATGAAGGCTATGTTAACCAGTTGGATGAAAATATTTCAAATTGTATATAAAACCAGCGCATTGTACCCCATGATTGCATTAATATACACAGCTATGATTTAATAAATAAAAAAAAAATTAAAAAAAAAAAAAACCTCACCTGGCCCAGACCAGCAGCACTACCCAGCTGAAGCCAGCCCAGCATCCTAAGCAAAATAAAAAGTTGTTTTAATCTGCTAACTTGTGGGGTAATTGGTTATGAAGAAAAATCTAACTGAAGAAGTTAATTTAAGAAGCTTTATCTTACAGATTTCACATTAACAAAATGTTTATAACTATAAAAACTCATTGAAAGAGTTCTTGCTCATGCAGAAGTGGATTTAGTGATGGTTGTTTAGATATAAATCCTTCCTACAATGATTTGATCTTCCTTTCTACCTTAAAAGACTAAACTTTGGTTTTCAATTTAGGAATCCCTCCTTACAGACTTCAGAATGCAGAATAATGCTATTCAATACTATTCACATATCAGGCTTAGAAAAATTAGTCCTAAAACAACATATTTGTATAGGGTTCCCCTCTTATTTTAAGATTTTAAGTGGTCGTATAAAATGCTCCAGATATTTCAATATGCTACATTATAATATAAGCAATCATATGATCTGTTATGGAATATTCTAGAATGAAACTACCAAATGAATGGCATACGATTCCAAAAGGGACTAGAAGAGTGCCATTAGAAAAAATATAACTATCAATCTATGTCTACACCTGTTAGTGGATTTTGGCTGCACTAGTGTCAGGCATTGCATCCCTAGAAGTGCACCATTTCTTTTTTTATCTGTGTTTACACATTCAGGTACTCATTGAGGTCAGCTGTGTAATGACACATCTTTAATATATCCCAGAGTTGAGACTTGTCTTCTTTCCCTGTAGGACAAAGTTAAGGACACAGACCTGTGCAGAGGATACCAGGTGCAGGTACAGGAATGTAGTTGTAAAAGACTAGAAACAAATTAAATATAATGTTTCCATCACTGTGATAATGGTCTCAAAATTCCATTTTGTCTTCTATTTCATGTGGTGCAGAATATGAAATATGAGGCAGAAACCTCAAACTCTATGCAGGATTAGAAGACAAGAGGACTTGCTTATGTAGCACATAGTGTTTCTATCAGTCATTTCTGAGATTGAGAAACTATCACAAAATCCTATAACATCTAGGAAAAGTGAATTTTTAATATTAAATTGTCCTCTTAAATTTTCATCCACTACCTGATGTTTGTGGATTTATACTGCAGAAATTCTATCAAAAACTTCATCTGATATAGCTGATCTGGTGAGAAAGCTACAATAGGGCTTTCCATAAGCATTATCATCTGTTTTTAACATAAGTTAAAATGGGATGAATTATGAATGACAGATGAACTAATCATATTACCTCACATGTGTGTTATGTAGTGGTCTTGAAAATATCTCCATTTAATTATCAATAAAAAATCCTGTTTTCCCCTCTTGGAATTTCTTTCTTGTTGATTTATTTATTTATTGGCCATCAAAGGGAAAAATGGGAAAATATAGAATCAAAATGCTTAGTTTATTAATTATTACTGTATTTGACCAAAATCAGCAGGAGACATTGAAAGATTGAAAATCAATTTGGAAAACAAATCAGGCAAATATTAGCCAAAGTAATATGTAACTGTAGCAATTACAAGTAAAACATTGCCTTTAAGGTAAAAAAAAAAAAAAAAAAAAAAAAAAAAAATATATATATATATATATATATATATATATATATATCCATGATGCTAAAATGGGTAGCTAAATAGTAACAAAAATTTTAATTCACCAGGATTACATAATATTTCTAAACTTTTGTGCATCTGACAATATGGCCCCCAAATAAATCAAAGTACTTTTAATAGAACTATATGAAAAAATATCAAATTTTCCATCAGAGTGGAAGATTTTTTTCACACATACATGAAATACGACTGATCTATAAAGCAAATTTCAAAAAATATAGAAATATTGTAACGTGTACCACATTATCTGATCACAGTAGAATTAAGTTTGAACTAAATAACCTCAAAATAACTAGAAAGTTCTTATATGTTTATAAATCAAGAAAAATACTTCACATTGCTTTATAAGACAAAGAAGAAATCTGTTAAAATAAAAAAGCTGAATTAATTAAAATTACTGTATTAAAACTTAAATATACAGTCAGAGTCATGCATAGAAAACCAGTGATAGTCTCAATGTGCATACAGGAAAGACTGAAAATCAAAAATCATGGCTATTTAGGGAAATAAAACAGCAAATTATACAGAATGTAATAAATATAAAACCAAAAATTAATGGAACAATGAAACAGAGGAACAATGTAGAAGATGTTTTTTGAAAAAAAAAATAGAATCAATAAAATTCTTATCAAATTGATCAAATAAAAAAAGAGAAGGTCCAAATAAATAGAGTTAGAAATGATATAAGGATATATTTACATATACTTCTAGTATTAAATTATAAGAAAAGGTACACAAATAGGGATTTATGTCAAAAACTTTGAGAACATAGGTAAAAAAATGGATAAAATTAGTAAAAAAAAAAAAACCCCAAAACATATAATCTGAATCTGTCTCAAAAAGAAATAGAAAAGTTCTACAACCATTTAAGAAGTTAGATAACAGCTAAATTGTCTAATATAAAAACTTGAAGTTCAGATAATTAGGCCAACATGTTCTACCAACCATTCAAGAAAAAAATAATTCAAGAAAAAAAATAATTATCATCTTCCTACTATTTTAGGTCTAGCAGTGGTTTTCAACCTTCCTAATACTGCAATGTATTTTCATTGGTACAAAGGGGTCGTGACCCACAGGTTGAGAACCTACTGCTGGAGTGAAAAGAATAGAGGAAACACTACCAATTTCATCTGTGAAGTTAACTAAACCTTGATAATGAAACATGACAAGGACAGTCAAGAAATCAAACTGGTTTGTGGTTTATAACACTACATTTCCAAAGCAAAACGTATCCAAAATGAATTCTGCAATATACCTTAAAAGATCAAATATTGTGATCAAGTTAAGTTTCCTCCAGCAGCACAAAGTTATTTTAACCTTGGGACTAAGTGGTTCAGACAAATCCTCACCTAGAGACAACTTAATTGTGCATTAGGCTTTGTGTTCAATCATTTTGCATATCATAGCTTAACCTAGTCTACCTTAAATGTATTCAGATCTTAGCTTACAGTTAGACAAAATCCCACAATTATTCTCTTATACATATCACAAAGCATGTTTTTGGTTATAGGGATACAAAAAATAATGTCCTTATCATCATTTTTCCTAATACTCAAAACCTGAAAAAAGTCCCAATGCCCATCAACAGAAATTGGATCATCTCTCCCACGGCCTGTATGGAGAGGGATATATGTGACGTGGATACCTAGTCTTACTATCATCTTGGATTAATCTTTCATTAAGCATTAGTGCTGTTGCAAGAGGGGTCACTGCTGGTGCTTTCCTAGAATATAAGAGAGCTCTAAAATCATCAACCAGCATTTAACTTATTTTTCTATTTTTATCTTTTTCCTTCTAGCTCCTGAAACCAGCCAGGGCTGTCCAGGCATCCTAAATCTAGATCAGAACCCCTGTGAACCTTGGTCTTTGTTTCTCCACCTTAGACTCCTATCTAAACCTCCATCCTGCACCTTGACTAGATGTCATGAGTAGCCTGGAACTTACAGTAACTACAACTGAGCCCTAGTTCCTGGAAGTCAGTGAGCAAATGGATCGCTCCTACTGACTGAACAGTATTTGTTTAATAGTATATTGTGAGGTGGGCCTCAGAATTGTGCTTATATGATAATTTTTGATAACTCACTCATGTCAAATACAGGTCAAGTTCAATGCTGTGGGCGACTATTAATCTCTCACTAAACACTGGTCTTGAATACTCTGTGTGGCCCTGTAAGTGGGCAATCATTTGTACATGTTTTAATCACAGGGCCAACTTTGGTCAACACCACCTAAGGAAGATGGGAATAGCAGCCAACATTCTTTGCTCTGAGAACCCCTGCCACTGGCACCCAGAGTGTCACTTCACCCTGTCTTCAGACTCCAGTTCATTCAAGAGCTTTTGAAACTAGAGCACTGTGATGCTAATGAACTCTTCTAATCAATCTTCTCTTTGTCTTTAATCCATATACTCATACATATTCTTCTAGGTAAATTTTAAGCCTTGTCAGGCAAGGAACAATCATTACACAAATGGGAACAATGTTCTCATATTGCCCACAGGCCCCTTACCTTTCCTCACCAATCTTAGCAGCACATATAGGCTGAGATAACATTTTAAGAATGCAATCATTATAGCCAAAGAGTTCAAGTGAAGACAGGATAGAAAGTGATTTGTTCTATGTTTATGCTATAAAATTCCAAATGGTAAATTCAACAGACTAGAAAATAAATTACCATTACTTTTTCCGCATGCTGTGAGACTTGCATGAGTGTTATCACCAGTGAAATACTTTGAGGAACTTAATACATTATTCACAGCTGCATGATGGATGACACATGATCACAATTAATGACTAACCAACAATAAATTAAGGGTATTGGAAATTCAGAGGCAAGAATCTGCATTGTTTTAATACAAATAGACTCCTAGGACCCAAGGAATTATGTATAATAAGTTTTTCCGCCTATTTCTTATGATGGGGGATATAAACTTACCCAGGTATTGCATTTCTGACAAGAAAGAACTAAAAAAAAAAAAAAAAAAATGGTTCCTAAATCTAAAAAGAAAGAAATAATGCCTAAACACAATGAAGAGTTTTCATTCATAATGATTGGCCATAAGCAAATATGTACATCCTTCTTCATCACTAACTTAAATCTTCACCAATAAATCACCATCATCCTACTTTATTATGTGAGTCTTGCAAATTCAGATAAATTAAATTATTTATTTTGGTGATGAGTTTCACCAAAAATATTTTCCTGGTACCCCCTTCATCCTAGCAGTGGCTATACTTTTTGGAAAAGGGGCAGAAGATGAGTATAGACTGGAGAACAGTAGAGTTAACAACTATAAAAAAACTTATTCCTTGTAATTAAAATAGACATGTCTTCAGTGCTTACTAAAAAATTGAAATACAAAAAAGTCAAATAATTTGCTCAGTATCATATAACTATTAATGTAATTGTTCCTCTGTGCTGTATTAGGCAATTTTTAGAACCAAAACAAATAACTTCTATTAAGAAGAGTTTATTTCAGAAAGATAATTCTTAGAGCAAGAATTCAACATGAAATACATTCCAACAACAAATCTCTACAACTGTATAATTTGTCCTGTGATTCTTCAAGTTTTAGAAATTTTCTTGGCTTTCTTCCCTTTAAAACTAGTTCTTTAACAATTGAATACAAATTTGACTGTATCCATATCTAGTTCCAAAGAAGGGGATGTAACAATGACTTTAAATTGTCACTGCTGCCATCAGTGAGAAAAGGTCCACTGAACGCCAATTTACAGAGTAGGGTTAATGTGGTTATAGGAAAACTCATTAAAGCAAATGCTGATCTTTAATTGTAATTATCCAATTAAACAGATCAGTTGGAACAGAGCCATTCTATTAGCTGTTCTAGTAAAAACAAATGCAGGCAATAGGGAATTCAAAAAATGTAATCGATTTTTCTATAATACCCATATTGTTTTTTTCAGGGCAGATCATCCCCATTCTGGCCAATCATAATACCAGGAGCTTATATAACAATAGCTAACATTTAGATAATGCTAATCATCAGACACTGTCCTACATGTTCTCTAAAGTCACATACTTTTTAGTGGCAGAGTGGAATTTTCACCCAACCAATCATACTTCACTGTCTATGTTTTAATCCCAGCACAATGCAACCTCTCTGAATGGTATAAGCGCGAAGAGCACAGGCTCTGGAGTCAGGTTGCCTAAATTCAAAACCCAGGTTCACTACATCCAAAGTATGTGACTTGGAGCATAACTCTCTCAGCCTGAGTTTCCTCATCTGCATAGTACAATGACACCTTATTCAGATACTTAGCAGTGTTAAGTAGGGTAACCCATAGAAAGTACTCAGTACAGTGCTGCACAACTAAATATTTAATCAGTATCAGCTAATTATGATAATGAAGTAACTCTTCCGTTTTATTAGATAAGTAGATAAAGTGGATTCCATGAGGGATGGCCTATTTCTTTTGTAACATTACATGCGCAATAAAAGATCAACCAATATGTAGGCATTTTATATTACATATCCTTAAACTTGGACTTACGATTTTTAAAAACATGCCTGAAAATACTCTACTATTAGATTGTGGAAATTATAGTCATAATACTTTATCTAATCTGAGAAGCTGTTGACTACATGATGACCAACTACCTCTTGCTTTTTCCCTTATAATTTTATTGAAAATATCATGCTGTTTTGTTCAGACGTATTTTTAATATCTAGTACATGAGAAAAATTTTAGTAACAGATATGAGTTCACTTATTAAAAACTTTGTTAGAGTTTGACTCTGATGTTTTTTAACACATCCTGTTTTCTGTGCTGTCAAAATCACTGGTGGAACAGCGTCTCTGAATGGGGTGCTGTACTGTCGTCTTCAAGACTTTTCTTTCAAGTCGTTGACACCCATTCTGAAAGTCGTGAAGCTGTTGTTTTTCTATTTGAATAAGATCATACTTTTATTTTATTCTTAATTCAATTACATTTTGACTGAAATTTTAGCAGCTTCTGTTCAAAAACCACAGAATGTTTTTTAACAAATTGAAACATCTCACATCTAACGTCTAACAATAACTCTAACAATTATTTATTTTTTATTTTTTTATTAAACCATAACTGTGAACTTAATGCATTTATGGGGTACAATGTGATGATTTTATATACAATTTGGAATGCTTACATCAAACTGGTTAACGTAGCCTTCACCTCTCTTACTTAATTGTTGCATTAAGACATTTATGCTCTATTCTTAATGGATTTAAGAAGAATTCAATGTTAAATACATTCCAACAAAAATCTTAACATGTATTTAACATGTACAAATGGTGAGGTGTGTACAGTAGGTGAGGTCCCACCGATTACCCTCCCTCACCAGGCCTCCCTCCTCCCCTCCCCTCCCCTTACCCTCCTCTTCCCTCTTTCATTCTGGGCTACAGTTGTGTTTTATCATTTGTATGAAAGTGAGAGTGATTAGATATTGGTTTCATAATGGTACTGAGTACATTGGATACTTTTTCTTCCAATCTTGAGATACTTTGCTGAGAAGAATATGTTCCAGCTCCATCCATGTAAACATGAAAGAGGTAAAGTCTCCACCTTTTTTATGGTTGCATAAGCACCAGAATGTTTATTGCAGCCCAATTCATAATTGCCAAGTCATGGAAGCAGCCCAAGTGCCCATCTACCCACGAATGGATTAACAAATTGTGGTATATATGTCTAACAATTATTTTACATGATGCATAAATTTGGTCTTTCCAGCCTCTCTTTGCTTTAAAATTTGTTTAATCTATTTCAACAAATTTCTCCTGCTTCAGGTGTATCACGTAACATGTAGTCACAACAGTTGTAGTTCCAACAGACATAACTTAATGAGCTGAGTAGAATACAAATGGCTATGCCAAATTTCCACATGACTGCCTCCTATGACACAACTGACAGTTGGTAATTGTTGTAAGATGCATCCTAATTTC
Source organism: Loris lydekkerianus (assembly GCA_963574355.1). NCBI lineage: Eukaryota > Metazoa > Chordata > Mammalia > Primates > Lorisidae > Loris > Loris lydekkerianus. The sequence continues at coordinate 24,164 of CAUYPK010114515.1, forward strand.
AGATACGGTAATACTTGGCAAAAATAGATATTTTCAGTTTGATAAAATGCAGGACCTTAATTTACTATGTTGCTTCTCTGATTTCATAAACACATCTGCCACATCCTTGCTGTCACCACCTTCACTATTCATAGCTCTGTCATTCTTTGTTTGCATACTTAACAGAAACATTCTTGAGATTCCCAAACTTCAGGCGGCACCTGTGGCTCAGTAAGTAGGATGCTGGCACCATATACCAAGGGTGGCGGGTTCAAACTGAACCCAGCAAACAAAAAAATAGATAGCCGGGCATTGTGCCTACAGCTACGGTTGCCTGTAGTCCCAGCTACTCAGGAGGTAGAGGCAAGAGAATCACCTAAGCCCCAGAGCTGGAGGTTGCTGTGAGCTGTGATGTCACAGCACTCTACCGAGGGCAACAAAGTGAAACTCTGTCACAAAAAAAAAAAAAAAAAAAAAAAAAAAAATTCCCAAACTTCCTGAAAAAGAGATAGGTAGCTTCTTGGCACAGTGCTACCCAGAGAAATACTGTCTACTAACCAGCCTGCAAAAAGACAAAGATAAAAGCTTCAGAGTTGTCTT
>CAUYPK010114516.1:0-33224 GCA_963574355.1 Loris lydekkerianus
TGTTCTTTAAAATTGTTAATGTATAACAGGGCTTCTGTTTCGGTTTGTTTTCTGTTCTGTTTTAAACAGAAAATAAAAGGTGTGAAGCTCCTTTTCTTGTTTCAAAGTTGCTACCAGTGTATGCAGTAATTAGACAAAGACGAACCATTCAGTAGAACATTTTACTGCCTAGTTGACAACATTGCTTGTATGCTGGTGGTTCTGTCCCTTTGACACTACATAGTTTTCTAATATGTGTTAATGCTATGTGTAAAAAACGCCCTGATTCCTAGCGCCAAAGGTTTGACTTGATGTATATACCCGAAAACCCATGCATTTGTGCTCTTTTTTTTTTTTTTTTTAATGGTGCTTGAAGTAAAACAGCCCATCCTTTGCAAGCCCATTTATGTTGTTCCTTAGGCCTTCTGTCTTTGCTCAAAATGTTGAAGGATGGTGATTTGTTTCATGGTTTTTGTATTTGAGTCTAATGCACGTTCTAATGTAATAGAGGCAATGCATTATTGTGTAGCCACGGTTTTCTGGAGAAGTTGATATTTTAGGAATTGTATTTCAGATCTTAAATAAAATTTGTTTCTAAATTTTAAAGCAAAAAAAAAAAAAAATTCTTATACATTAATGAGAAAACTTAAGCAAAATATTCCTAAAACCAGGAATTCCTAAAAGGCATTCCTAAAACTTTTTAGTTTCAATACTAAATCATGGTGTAATCCTAAAGAAATTAATTTTAAAGTCAATTAAACATAACTTATGAGTTACTATCCATGCACATATCTCAGCTAAAGTGTTGATGATGTGAAAAACATGACCAAGTTCTCATGCAATACAATTATGCCATGACTACTGCTTGGCCAAGACAACTACTATAAGACTTCATTGACTGTAAGGCACGTTCTGGTTTCAGGGATTTAAAGATGTGAACAAAAATCTCATCTTGGAATAAAGGAAATGTGGTGACTTGTTTCTTCCTTGTTCTCCTGGTTTGCATAATTCCTGATATTAATTTACTTTTTTATTTGTCTCTTTTAGGTTAAAATTGAGTTAATCATGATTAAAAATCAGTTAGGCAGGGTTCAGAATGTGCTGAGTTTTTATCCTATAAGATTTTACTGCATTTTAACCTATGTGTTCTTAAAACCTTTTCATTTATTCACATAGATGTTTTAAAATATGCATTTCAAATCTACACCAAGTATGGTTTTACTGGATCGTCTGAAAATGTGGTTGAGGAATGATCGAAAAGTTTATGAAAGTGAGGAGTTGAAAATGGTATATTGTGCAATCACTAAAACTTATGTAGTTAGTGCATAATTAAGTTAGAGCTTGAGCTATGTGAGCAGAAAATATTCGGGTACCTCCTCTGCTGGATATGGTTATTGACTGACATAAATTTTTGAAATTAGAATTTGCAAAGTTTGAATGCAATCAGAACATCATCATTCATTAAAGCGACTCTTCATTAATTCTGGAAACTGGATTCCAGTTAACTAATAACTTCTGAATCAATGACATAATTTCCTGCTAACTCTTATTTTGTAATGGTTCACTTTTTCTCTTAGTTGTTCACAGTAGGGGGTAGTTTTTTTTCCATCAGTCTGCTATTTATTGTAAGTCACTGTGACTTAAGACATTTTACCGTATAATAAAACAAAAATCTTCTGGATGCTAAGAGATAATACTATTTCACATTGCAGTAATTGTCAGTGAACTAAGAAAAATCCTTGAAAGCTACTAACGAAAAAACTGATGATCCAAACTGAACTATCCCAGCAGTACTCTTTTGATAATGACAGAGTCATGCCCATCTAAGCACAATTATGAATTGTGGATAGTGAGAGTCTTTTGAAATTAAACAATGAAAAGAACATTTTGTTCTGAGGTTGTATAGAATTAAGGTCAGTGGGGGAAATTAAGCCTGTTGGTAGTGTGAAGCTATGAAAGAAGTCCCTGTTTACATAACTCTAAAGGAATACTTTCAGGCTGAATGTCATGGCCCATACAATTTTTGGGAAGTGTTTGGGAAGTGGTGGGTGTTTGGCTTGTGGCCAGGAGTTCAAGTCATGCCTAAGCAACATAGAGAGACAGAGGATCTACCAAAAAAACTATGAAAGAAGGGCTAATCCAGGTCCAGGTCATCATTCTATTGCTCAAGCCTGCATTACAAAACGATCAGCACAGTTGATCAATAACATTTAAAAGCATCAGCAACCTCAGGTACGCATTACTCTAATTTTCACCTACAAATTTATTTATTTTAATTTTAATTTAATTAATTAATTTATTTATTTAGAGGCAGAGTCTTAAGCCATCACCTTGGGTAGAGTGCCATGGCGCCACAGCTCACAGCCACCTCAAACTTTTGAGCTTAAGCAATTCTCTTGCCTCAGCCTCCCAAGTAGCTGGGACCACAGGTGCCTGCCACAATGCCTGGCTATTTTTTAGTTGTAGTTGTCATTGTTGTCCGGCAGGCCTAGGCTAGATTTGAACCTGTCAGCTCCAGTGTATGTGGCTGGCACCCTAGCCACTTGAGCTACAGGTGCCGAGACAAAAAAAAATTATTTATTTTTTTAAAAACCCCATCTGGAGCACAATTTCACTTTAATAAAATATACTATATTCATATGAACAAGAGAAAAATAATGATTTACTTTAAAAAATAAGAGGTGATATTTATTTGGTGCATACCACGTGCAGGCACGTCTCTAAGCACCACATACTCATTATTCCCTTTAATCCTACATACGTAGGCTTTCCTGCCCATGTTATAGATGAGGAAATGACAGCTTTAGAAAAATTACGTCACTTTTCTTCTGGTGATATGCTTAAGTGATGGAGTCAAGATTCAAAATCAGGTTACAAGTATCAGTATAAAAAAAAAACACCACAACCAATCTTTTTTGAGGTATAATGACATTTTCAGTGAAGCACTTTAAAATCAATTTAGAGACCATCCTTCTGAAATAGATGCAAATTTTTAGTTAAGAGATTTAAATAGTTTGATGATGCATTATAATGTGTATAAATTTTAAAATATAACATACCTCTAGTCAGTAATTTTCTTAGTTTCTCTCCTATAGTCAAAGTCCATTGGCAGTGTCCGTAGCTCAGTGGTTAGGGCGCCAGCCACATACACCAAGGCTGGTGGGTTTGAACCCAGCCTGGGCCAGGTAAACAACAATGACAATGGCAACAATAACAAAAACATGGCCGGGCATTGTGGTGGGCGCCTGTAGTCCTAGTAACTTGAGGGGCTAAAGCAAGAGAATAGCTTAAGCCAAAGAGTTTGAGATTGCTATGAGCTGTGATGCCACAGAACTTTACTGAGGGCGGGATAGTGAGACTTTATCTCAAAAAACAAAACAATACAGTCTATTACTACCAATAAATACTGAGCAAGTCAGTTTCAGAGGTCAGATTCTGGAAAAAAACCTGAAAAAAGAACCATTGGCCAGGTGCAGTGTCTCAAGCTTGTAATCCCAGCCTTAGGGAAGGATAGTGTGGTAGGATCACTTGAGGCCACGAGTTCAAGTCTAGCCTAGGAAATCTATGAGATGCATCTCTACACTTAAGAGGAAAAAAAAATCTGAGGCTCGGCTTCCCTAGCACAGTGGTTACAGCACTGGCCACGTGCACCGAGGCTGGCAGGTTCGAACCCAGCCCAGGCCAGCTACACAAAAATGACAACTACAACAAAAAAATAGCATTGTGGTAGGTGCCTGTAGTCCCAACTACTTGGGAGGCTGAGGCACAAGAGAATTGCTTAAGCCCAAGAGTTTGAGGTTACTGTGAGCTGTGACACTACAGCACTCTATTGAGGGCGATATAATGAGACTCAGTCTCAAAAAAAAGAAAATATGAGTGTGGTGGTACACACCTGTAGTCTCAGGTACTCAAAAGACTGAGGTAAGAAGAATGCTTGAGCCCAGGAGTTCCAGACTTCAATGAGCTCTGATTGCACTACAGTACTTCAGCCTGGGCAAGAGGGCAAGAGAGTGAGACCCTGAGATCCTGTTTCTTAAAAAAAAAAAAAGAGGTACTCTGGAATATTTAATATTTAATTGTTTATCACATCCACATGCTATCTGTTGTAAGAAAAGGAACAATCCTTTAAGAGTAAAGAGTAAGGCTGGACGTGATGGCTCTGCCTATAATCCCACCACACTGGGAGGCTGAGGTCAATGGATTGCTTGAGCTCAGGAGTTAAAAACCAGCCTGAGACAGAGCAAAACCTTGTCTCTAAAAATAGCTGGGTGTTGTGGCAGGTGCCTGTAGTCCCAGCTACTTGGGAGGCTGAGGCAAGAGAATCACTTGAGCCTAAGAGTTTGAGGTTGCTGTGAGCTGTGACCTCAGGGCACTCTATTGAGGGTGTCAAAATGAGACTTTGTCTCAAAAAAAAAAAAAAAAAGTAAAGAGTAATGGTTTGTATTTGGTCCATCTGACACGTTTATTGACTCCAGTGAGTCACACAGTGAATGTGGGGCTAAAAACCTCAGGCAATTTTTTCTTTCTTGCTGTGCAATAATTGTCTAGAGATAGGAGAATCCTCCAGGTGTCTAGTTAAATGCCTCCAGAAGGCCTGGAGCATTGATGAATCCCGCTGAGAATTTCCATCGTTTACAAGTAAAGGTGGCCTTCCTGGTCAAAGAATTGCGTTAATCAGATCCCTCAGAATGGTGTCTCCAAAGTGGCATGTTGTGAAGGGAATCGTAAAGTAGATATGTTACTGCACTTCAGCTTTTCTGGGTGAAACTCTCAAGTACACAGAGTTTCTCATTTTAAAAAAACCGTAACAATATTTAAAATAGTTTCTAACTTGCACTATTAGGATCTATTAATTTTTTTGCACATACCTTTTTCTCTCTCTCTCATGTCTCAAACACCTATAAATTCAGGCTGGGGGTAAAATAGGTCAGAATCAATAAGCACAGCTTGCTGGGATGTTGCTTCCACATGAAAAGTACCTGTGCATCCCATACTCCTCCCACTGCCAAAGCCCCCCCAGTTAGCTCTACAAGTTCCGAGGGAACGAGCTCTTGACCTTCCACGTGTTCCTTATGCTCTGCTCGAGTTCCTGTTGGTGTTTTTCCTGGCCGAGGCCTCTGCTGCTGGTGAGCCAGGCGCCAGGGCCTGGTGCCATTACTGCTGTGGAGAGACGCGGCCTCCTGCTGAGCACCTCCCATGTGATGCCCTGCGAGAGCCTCTGACTCTGCTCCCTGTCCCAGAATGCCCCTCCTCCTCTTTCCACATTATATTTTACACACAAGACTATGCTTCATAGAATTTATTTTGAATACTTAACAGGTTTTCCTTGCAGCCACATCCAACTCTCCATGAGTTAAAGGAGATGGGAAGCTGACAAGCGTGATGCTTCTTTTAAGAAGGCTTTGCCTGATCTACCCGAGACCAGTTTTATTCTCTTACTCCTTTTTACTTCATGATAAGTATTTTTTTCAGGAAACGTCTACAGTTTCTCACAAAAATATTCTGGGTGGGTCTGTAAGAGGAGAAACAGCCTCAAACCTCCTCTGCCCCTTTCGCCGTTAAAGTTACTTAATGATTTAAGTAGTTACTGGGCAGTCACATCAGCTAGTGCTTCCCTGGTTCTGACACTGTGAAGGCCATCTCAACCCTGGGCCAAAGGAAAAACAACAGAGAGAACAGGTAAGGATTGGATTAGAAATGTGGTGAAGAGTCCTACAGCCAGAGATTAGAGAGCAGGATGAGGTACAGTTAAAGACAGGAACTTCTGGGGAGGGCATATGAACTCTGACACTCTCTCAAAGCAAGACAGGCTTTGAGAATAATCTCGTCTTTCTGAACTTCTGAATCTTGGTAAATAAAGGACAACTTTAACCCACGTCAGTGTTTGGCTCCTGCTTCTTGTCCCGGCATCCCAGTTACAGGTCCATGTGACAGTTCACGTGTTCAGACGTGTGTGAAGCCCTGTGGTAGACTAAGCCGAGACTCAAGCTCGGACCCACCCTCCCTCCCTTTCTTGCTTCCTTCCCTCTTTCTCCCTCACTTCCGCTCTCCCACTGCTTTTTATCTCCCTCCCCTTTTATACACGCACACATATTGGTTCATTCACTGAGCACCACCTACACGCCAGGCACTGCTCTAAGCACTTCAGACAGAGCAGTGACAAGATAGACAAGGCTCCACTTTTCTGGACATTGTAGAAAGTGATAAGTTCTGCGACCAGCACATACGAGGTCAGACAATTAAGTTCACCAAGTCATCTTAGGAAAAGTGCTACATACCTCATGGCTGAATGTCACTAAGGTCATCTTTGAAGCCCTCCCCTTGGCCGTCAGAGTAATATTTGGGAAGGAGGTATGTAGCACTTTTTCTAGGATGAATTCATGAACTTATTTGTCAGACCTTGTATGATGGCAGCTCTAATGATTGTCACAGAGTTCCAAAATTGCTGTGAAGGGTGAGCTGGGTGCTGACGTCAGTGCCTAGCTTCCCAAGGAGGGCACCTCGAAAGACACTGCAGTGACATCCGGCACTGAGGTAGATGTAGCGCTTGTTGTAGGATGAGTCTGAGAGCTCAGCTGTCCAACTTCTGCAACAGGGTGACATGACAGTGACCAGGGGCTGATTGATGTGTGTGATGAGGCAAATGTTCAGCTGAGATCTCAATAGTAAGAAAGATCATTCTTACCATTACCTTAACCCTAACCCCTACCACAGAAGTAATCTACCTCTGAGAGCTTCTCTTGACTCTGAAGATGTAAGAAATGGGGTTTTACACAGAGTCCACCCCTGGCTGGCTTGCTCTTCTCACCCAGAGGTGACGTTGGGGCCCATTTAAGCAGGACCCCATATTAGTGACCCCGTCTTACAGGCTCTCAGCTATGGGGATCCTCCACAGGTCCCTCTCAGGGCACAGCCACATCCCCAAGTCACCACAGACTCTAATGGGGCCTCTGAGGATGTGGTTTTCAGGGTTTCTCACTGCATTCTACAGGGAGGGGAGCTCAGGGAAATCCCAGGCCGGGCGCAGAGTCACACTGGAGGAGGATGGTGGGAAGCCCACATTCCCTTTATTCCCCGGGAATTCCAAGTTCCACATAATTATACTCCAGAAGATAAAGAGTAGGGATTTCTCTGTTCACCATGGGGCTTCTCATGGAGAAGGAGGGTGCAACCTGGATTCCCCAGATAGCTAAGGGTCTCAGAGGCTGATCACCACTCTCCTGACCTGACGTAGCACTTTGGATCCTTGAATAGCAACTTACTTCCTTCTTCATGCATTTGAATTTTATACCGGTGGAATTATACTATGCAGACTCTTCTGTGTCTTGCTTTCTTGGCTCAACATTATGTTTGTAAGAACAGGCCATGCTGACGCGTGCTGCTGAGCTCCCATATATCAAGCGTCCAGACGTAAGTAGGTCTATTTTTCTGCTTTCTGTTCTGTTCCATTGGCACTATTATCTAGGCCTACAACAACTCTACGCTACCTTAAGTATGAGGACCTTACTGTAAGTTCTTACATCTTAGGAGACATGTCCTACTAGAGATTTCTCCTTTTTAAAAGATATCTTGGCTGTTTTTGGTTTTTGGCTTTCTTATCATAAGAAAAGAGAGATGGAGGCAAGAGAATTGCCTAAGCCAAAGAGCTGCTGGAGTTTGCTGTGAGCTGTGACACCACGGCACTCTGCCAAGGGTGACAAAGTAAGACTCTGTCTCTTAAAAAAAAAAAAAGAGAGAGAGAGGTGGAATTAAATCAGAAATGAAAAAGAGGCTGGGTGAGCTGGCACATGCCTGTAATCCTAGTACTCTGGGAGACTGAGGCCAGTGAATTGCTTGAGCTCAGGAATTTGAGACCAGCCTGAGCAAGAGTGAGACCCCAATTCTACTAAAAACAGAAAAATAAGCCATGCAGGTGGTGATGGGGAAACCTGTGGTCCCAGCTACTTGGGAGCCTGAGGCAAGAAGATTGCTTGACCCCAGAAGTTTGAAGTTACTGTGAGCTATGACACCATGGCACTCTACTGGGGTGACAGACTGAGACTCTATCCACCCCCCCCCCAAAAAAAAAGAATAAATAAAAAGAGGAAATAACTGGAGATGTTTCCAATATTAAAAGGAAAATAATAATAACATAATTGTTGTACCCACACATTAATCTGAAATTTAAAAAATTAAAAGAAAATAAGAGGATGTTATTATGCATATTATACAATATACTTGAAAACTCATAAAATAAGAAGTTCTCAAATATATAACTCAATAATCTGACTCAGGAAGTGATATCTTTTTCAGAGTCTTTTTCTTATTTTCATATTTTTTAATTAATTATTTAATTTTTTTGAGAAAGGTCTCACTTTGTCTCCCTTGGTAGAGTACTGTGGCATCACAGCTCACAGCAACCTTAAACTCTTGGGCTTACGTGATTCTCTTGCCTCAGCTTCCTGAGTAGCTGGGACTACTGGTGCCTGCCACAACACCAGCTATTTTTAGAGACAAGGTCTTGTTCTGGCTCAGGTTGGTCTTGAACCTCTGAGGTCAGGCAATCTACCTGCCTCAGCCTCCCAGAGTGTTAGGATTACAGGCGTGAGCCACTGTGCCTGGCTATTTTCTGTTTATTGCTAATGATGTACACAAATGCAATAGCTCTTTGTATTCATTTTATGTCCAGAAATTTTGTAAACTTTCTTATTAATTCTAATAATTCATCTATAGATTCTTTTGGATTTTCTTTTTTTTTTTTTTTTTTTTTAGTATATGATCAAATTTATTGATAACAGTTCTCATTTGGATAGAACTGTTGATTGGATAGAACAATTGGATAGAACAATTGATTGACCAACCATCTTACATCTTCCATTCACAATCCCTTTCTCCAGGCCTCCTTGCAGCTAAGAGTGTTTTAGAACATGAGATATTAAACAAGAAGTCTGTGAAGTAGAGGTTTTTTGATTGTTCTTCACTCAAAGAGGCAGATTCATCTAACAGTTCTCTTTTGTATTTCTTATTTTTTGGGTTTTCTAATAATGCATTCAGAATATTTAGGAACAGGAACATTTTGTTTCTTCTTTCTAACTCATACACATTTTATTTCTTGTTCTTGGCTTTACCACACTGGCTAAGAACCACAGGATAATTTTGAAGAGAAGTGGTGTAGAAGGCAACTTAATTTTGTCCTCCATCTCAAAAAGAGTGGCTTTGTGTCTTATCATTAGGTAATATTTTGGTAGCTTCTTTTTTAGTGACTGCCTTTAATTATGTCAAGATAATTCTATTCTATTCCTAGCGTGCTAAGAGATTTTTATCCTAAACGGATATTGTTGAATTTGATCTACAACTTTTGAAATGATTGTTTGATTTTTCTCTTAGAACATGGAAAGTTAAATTAATTGATGTTTTCTTTTTTTTTAATCTTAAATGGAAAATATTTATTGGAAAAATATAAACAAAAGTCCCCCCCCAAAAAAAAAAAACCCATGACAATACAGCATAACAGAAGTGTCATTTTCCATAATCAATATAATTATTAAGTGATCAGTTGCTTTACTGTATCTTCATACTAAGCAGAAGAGTCCTGTCACTTATCATGAGCACAAGGGGATTCCTGTAGCTATGACCCTGGGCTCACAGGTTATTCCCTTGCCCAGGATGATCTGGAGGACAGGCAATTCCTGGATTCCTCACAGGACACTCAGGGAGCCTTGAATAACATTCACTACATCTATTCTGCTGGGAACTGCCATAGTGAATCTTTGTTAGGTCACCAGATACGAGATGGTTGTTGAGTTGTGCCCACATCCAAGGTCATATCCACTTGGGACTTTATTCTGGGGTTAATCTGTACCACATCTCTCAACTGGTTTTCTTGGGCCTTGACCTTGGACTCCAGCTCCCTCAGCTGGAAGTGGGTCTATGTTACTCTTCTGAGAAACCTTAGGGCAGAGAGAACACAGCCAACCCTCCCCATGGCGCTCCTTCTGCAGTGAGTACATGAATTGGAGGAAGGGAAGGTATTCAAATTTTGAGTGCTTGGGATTATCAATATAGCCCAGACAGACAGTAAATATACTCGCTTCTTTAAAGAGTTCATCCATGACCCTGTCTTTCCTCTACTCGGCTACCTCTGGCTTCAGCTGTGTCCAATGACAGTTCAGATTTCAAATTAATTGAGTTTTTCAAAGTCAAACCAACTTTGAATTCTTGGCATAAATCTAATTTAGCTATGACTTGTCATTTTGGATTTTGTTTGCAAATATTTAGTTTATAATTTTTTCATTTATGTAATTTTTTCTTTTATTGTTCTTGCCAAATTGTGGTATAAAAGTTATGCTAGCTTCTGAATGAGTTAGTATTAGACTGAAATTATAGTTCCTTCAATGGTTGGCAGAACTAACCAGTTAAACCATTGGGTCTCATTAACTGCTTTTGTTTTAGCTTTAATTAGATTTGTGAAGTTCTCTATTTTGAGGGATATGTCCATTTAATTCTCTTTTTTGAGTTTATGAGCATAAAGTTGCTCATATTACCGTTTTGTTTTAAAAGTCTATGTTCTATCTTTTTCATTTCTGCCATTGTTCCTTTGGTTACTTTATACAATTATTATTCTAGTTTAGACTTAAACTAGACAAAGACCACCAAGTAGGAGAGGAAAAGGGCAAGTACAAGGAAGAAACAACTGAGAAGATGCCAAAGTAAAATAATCATGCATACAACTTAAATTAAAAACTGCTAAAATGAAAAAAAAAGGTTTACCTGGGACATTTTAACTTGCATACATAACAATATCTAATAATATTATATTCATCCTTCTGTACAAACCCCCCCCTCTTCCTCATTTATATACTATTCTTTTCTGGCATTCTAGTTCTATATATATCAGAAATCCCACAATAAGACTTTGTTTTGTTTTATTTGGTTGTTAAAAATATTTATCAAATAGTTATCAGTGTCTTTGTTCACCTCTCATCTATGGCTCAAAGTTAATTTTTATATCTGTCTGAGCCAAGTTCTTAAAATTTCTTTTAATGAACTTCTGTTGGTGGCAAATGCTATCATTTTGTACTCCTTGAAAAAGATAATTTTGCTGGGTAAAAATTCCGTCTTGACAACTATTTCTCAACAGATTGAAGATCTTATTCCATTGTCTTCTGGTTTGTATTGCTGTTTCAGAGAAATCAGTCACTAATCTAATTGTCTTTTCTTTGTAGGCAATTTGTTTTTTCCCACTTACTTTTTTTTTGTTGAGACAGTCTCACTATGTTGCCATGGCGTTACAGCTCACAGCAACCTCACACTCTTGGGCTTAACCCGTTCTCTTGCCTCAGCCTTCCAAGTAGCAGGGACTACAGGTGCTTGCCACAACACCCAGCTATTTTTTGGTTGTAGTTATCATTGTTTGGCAGGCTCAGGCTGAGTTTGAACCCGCCAGCTCAGGTGTATGTGGCTGGCGCTCTAGCTGCTGAGCTACAGTCACTGAGCCCCTACTCGCTTCCTTTAAGATCTTTTTTTCTCCCTGTATATTTCATACAGCAGAGTTACTGTGATGTCCCGAGGTGGTGATTGTTTGGTTTTATCCTACATAGAATTCACTTGACTTCCTGACTATGAGAATTTATACATTTCAACACTTCCTTTAAGTTTCATATAATGCCTGTGTTTCATTCTCTTTATTTCTCCTTCTAGAATTTTGATTAGAGACATGGTAAATAGTCTTATTTTAGCTTTCAAAATTTCATCATATTTTTCATTTATTCCCTTTCTGTGTTGTCTTCTGGATAACTTTGAATATATTTTTCTGGTTCAATAATTAATTCTTTTTTTCGATGTAGCTAATTGGCTATTTAAACTCTCCATAGAGTTTAAAATTTTAATTATGTTTTTGATTTATAGAATTCTAGTTTATGCCTCTCTTTCTGTGCAGACACCAAAAACAACAGTTCCAGGTCATCCAGGCACGGGCAGGTGTACTTAGGGTAGGGCTGGTTTTAGTGCTTGAGGGTTTCTGTTTTCACTCAGTTTTTTCCCTTTTTGGAATTCTTTTCATTGTTGCCAAACTGGCAATGCATTTAAAAAGATTTATACATTAAAAAGAAATCCAGCCTTGGTGGTTACTTTAGAAGGAGGGTGATCCAGGATATTTAGCCCACCATGTGTGGAGGTGTGAAGGTCAATTTAGGAATGGAGGTCAATCAACAATCTCTTTAAAAGATCGCTAACGGCAGACACCACACGTGAACACTCATGTTCCTGAATAGTGTCCACTGCAATGCTGGGCACATCCCAGTAGCAGTTCAACTTTCCTCAAGGTGAGTCCCTTTTTCCTTCATGCCCGCTCCATCCTTCACTCTCAGATTAGTTTAACACATATTTATTAAACACTGATTTTTTACGGTGATATTAACTGCTGGAAGATCCATGGAAGATAATAATTTCTTCCATAACACAGAGAAAATAGAAGTTATCATTGTGAATTCTCTCAGCTTTCTTTCTTGCTGCCTCTACGTTTGTTATTTTAATGTTAGGTTTGCAGATCACACTCTGGCGAATGGCAGAGTTCTTCTCTTCATTAATATCAAATCTCTGAACAAAAAAATTGCGTATGTTTTTCAGAGAAGGAAAATAGTAGCTTAGAGAAATGTGACATTTGTTTTATGCCAATTTTAAACATGAATATTGTGAGTTTCTTTGGGATTCACTTTATGAGTTTCTTCAGAACCCACTTATGACTTTATATAAAAGATATGTTAATGTTTTTTGTTTTGGGAGATTGTGTTTACGTGTTATACATTTGAATGGAAATAAACTAAGGTAATTAACCATTACTTTTTTTTATTCTTAATTGGTCAGTTACATGGCAAGTTATACGGCAAGCACTTTTGCTAAACTCTAAGCTAGGGTAGGGACAGTGAAGATGAGGAGAAAAGGAAGGATTAAGACATGAGAAGCAAGTAGAATCCACATGATTTGTGTATGGGAGACGGGGTTCCCTCTTACAGTCACTGTTAGGCACTTTTAGTATAGAAAACTGGGGTAGGCAACCCAGCACATGGATATGAAAAAGAGTTTAGCCATTACTAGAACCAGATGAGTTACCCTAACGAGAGGCACTCAGGGCCTATCACCAATAGTCCCTATTACCTACCTGTATATCTGAGAAACACAGTCTCAAGAAGCAGACACACTGGCTCTGAGACTGAAGTGTGAAAACCATTTGTAAAGGTGATAACACTCTAGTAGAATATGTCCCACATTTCTTCTAAGTAGGCTCTGATTGAATAAAGACAATAATAAGAATAAAAGAAATATCCCATATTTCATATACATCCCTATTAATTGAAAGGATATTGAAACTCAATACTGGGTAGGAAAGCTTGGTTTCCTGCACAGTGCTTTCCTCTGCATATAGCTGTGTATTTTCAGTTAAAATTAAGCAATTAGTTTTAGAATCTCTTTAGTTGTCAAGTACTGTACTTTTAAATTTGCTGACCTAAAAATACACTTTCTTCTACAGGAATATTTTCCAATCCTTTTTGAAGTTTTTCCCTTTCCCTTCCCTTCTCTCTCCTTTCCTTTTTTCTTTCTGGGTCTTACTCTGTTGCCTGGGCTAGAATGCAGTGGCATCATCATAGCTCACTGTAACCTCAGACTCCTGGGTTCAAGGGATGATCCTGCTTCAGCTTCCCAAGTAACTGAGACCACAGGTATGCACTACTATGCCTGGCTAATTTTTTTTATTTTTTGTAGAGATGGGGTCTTGCAATGTTTCTCAGGCTGATCTTGAACTCCTGGGCTCAAGTGATCCTCCCATCTTGGGCCCCCAAAATACTAGAATTATAGGTGTGAGCTACAACATCTTGCCATTTTCCTTTATTTTTAAATGTAATATATTTTTCATTTATTATTCCTTCAAGAAATAATTATTTAGCATTTATTTAGTAATTACTATTAACATGTTACAACTGGTAAGATGTTGTTGAATAAAATGGACACAATCCCTTAGGGACTTTATACATATAAACATGTAACAAATATTAAACATACATATTTATAATTAAATATATAATTATACAAAGATTTATAATTGCAACTGACAAAACCTAGGGAGGAAAAATGTGTAATCTTCAGGAGGTTGATCCTGATTTGGGAAGTGGGGTAGCAAATATTCCATGGGGGAAATAACATAGATTTTTTTTTTAGAGATGGGGTCTCACTATGTTGCCCAGGCTAGAGAGTAGGGGGGCATCATAGCTCACTGCAACCTTGAACTCTTGGGTTCGAGCTATCCTCTTATGTTAGCCTCCTGAGTAATGGGACTACAGGAACATAACACCACAGCTGGTTAATTTTTTAAAATGTTTTTGTAGAGACAGGGGCTCATGTTGGTCAGGATGGTCTTGAACTCCTGGTGTCAACCAACCCTCCTGCTTCAGCCTCCCATAGTGCTAGCATTACAGGCATGTGCCACCATGCCTGACTGGAGGTATTACTTTTAATGCACAGAAAAACTTTTAAAAATCCTGTTTGGCCATCTCTCTCATTCTCAATACCTTTCACATACTTAGGAAGAAGCATAGAAACAATTTTCTCCCTTCCCTTTCTCTGCGTGTTCTCAAACGTTCTCCAGCCTCCTCATTCTCTCCACTCTACATGATCAGGGTTTACCTAACCTTCCTGGCTTCTTGCAACTTTCTTCCTTTGCTCAGTGTTGGGATTCTGCAGAAGAGAGAACTCCAAAATCAATTCAGCGAGCAAAGGAGCAGGGCGAGAGACAGCATATTTGTGATTGCTTTTATTGTTTCTCTGCCACAGTTACATGTGTTCTGCAAGGAAGAGGAATGTGTGTGCTCCAGCTTTGAGACAAATGAGTACAAGAGGGAAACATAGAAAAGAGAAGGTTTTGAGGAAAACATGAGATCACGGTAATATTTTGAGTCTAGGTGTCTTTTAAATAGTCTAGAGAAGCTGTCCTTGAGAATAGTGGGCTGGTAGTTGCCTTGAATTGGCTTGTGACAAGTCATTTGTGAGAGTCAACTGGAATTTTAAATATGGTAATTATTAATAATTAATTGGATAAGCATATAATTTAATAAGTTACACTGAAAACAAAGGTAATAAATGCTCGAAACTCATTACTGCCTACATTTTACTACTACCTGTGCTCTGAAAGTCTCTGTTGGTGGAAATACCATATGAACTTGCTACTGAGCAGTTCCTGCCTTCAGTAATGTCAGATTGGGAACTGGAAACTGGCATATTTGGAGTACGACAGAGATTGGCAAATGCTGTGAATTAAGGCCTTCCGTTTCCC
Organism: Loris lydekkerianus; assembly: GCA_963574355.1. Classification (NCBI taxonomy): domain Eukaryota; kingdom Metazoa; phylum Chordata; class Mammalia; order Primates; family Lorisidae; genus Loris; species Loris lydekkerianus. Next base: position 15,284 of record CAUYPK010114516.1, read on the forward strand.
CTGAGAGCCAGCTTTTAAACATTTACCACCACATTGTGTCCAAGAAGCAGCTGGATAAATGAGTTTATGCTCAGAAGACAGATCTGGGCTGGAGCACCATTGCGGGAGGCATTAGAATAGAGTTGCAGGGTGGTTTCATTGGCTGGTGACAGGGTCCCACACCTAGAAGGACTCTGCTTGGTTTAATGCTCTGCTGTTGCCATCTTTTTTTTTTTTTTTTGAGACAGTCTCACTTTGTTGCCCCTTGGTAGAGTGACGTAGTGTCATAGCTCACAGCAACCTCAAACTCTTGGGCTCAAGCAATCCTCTTGCCTCAGCCTCCCACTTAGCTGGGACTACAATTGCCTCCCACAATACCCTGCTACTTTTAGAGAAGGGGGTCTTGCTCTAGCTCAGGCTGGTCTCCAACTCTTGAGCTCAGGCAATCCACCCACCTTGGCCTCCTGGAGTGCTAGGATTATAGGTGTGAGCCACCGTGCCCATTTGCCATCTTGAAATTCTTAATATTTGAACAAGGGGCCACACATTCTCATTTTGCACTGGGCTAGCACAGGTGATAGGGAGTTTTAGGCTGTTTGAGGAGTGGGGTTGCTTGATTTATTGTGTTCCATTCTTCAAATCTGGTATTGTCTTACTTGCCTGGCAGCACATTTTCGGAGATATTTTGTACATCCATCCCTCAATCTACCAGTTCACAAAATTTCCTTCTATTTTCTTTATGTGTTGTTCTCTTTGGCCTCCTTTTGAAAACTGAAACTGTTAACTTTCACGGCATTAACATATTGTGTGACTTCAGTAAAAATATTTCTGCCCAGATTGTACATTGTTATGAATAGCGGTTAAGGTGGTTCTGGAATAAGACAGGACTGGATTTGAAGTCTTGTGTGTGACCTGAAGTAACTTACTTTGGTTTTTCTTCACTCCAGTTTCCTCATTTGAGTAAAGAATATTTACCTCTGAAGGTTACTGTGAGCATTAAATTAAGTAATCTACATAAAGTGCCTAATATCATGCCTGGTATATGGTTCTAAGTTTTCAGTGAATAGTAGTTACTATTTTTATTCATGTATGATAGATTATGAATTCCTCGGCACCTAGTAATGAAATCTGGACATGACACATACTAGTAAGGCATTAGGAGGAATAAAGGGAACACTGGCAGAGACAAACTGCAAGATTTCAACGCTTTAAAGAGAATTTTCCCAGTACCACAATATGTATGCGCCACACAGATTGGACAAAGAATCTTTATTGAGGTTCTTAATTCTCAAAACTCCTCTCCCCTATCTTACTCCATAGACGGAGCTAATCTACACAAAAAGCACAGACGCGGGCTCTAGGACACAGTCAAGTTAGCTCTTTAACTTCCTGTGCCAATGACATGCTCTCCACGCAGCCGCCCCGCGTGGAACTAGGTTACCCTCTTCCTTGCGGTAACCCAACTCCTAGCACAGCGCCCGGCCTACAGTGAGCGTCCGTTTGTCGAACCACCGCATGGTAATGCCACCTCAGCCTCCTCTTCATCCCGCAAGCCGCTCGCTCCTGCGTCTCTGCGGGAAGCGGCAGCAAAGCCCCGAGAAGCCGAGCGCGCGCCAGGCCGGGTTCACGGACTCAAGTTGTCGCGCGAGGCTGCGGTTGCTATGGAAACGGCGGGAAATAACAACTCGGTTCCCCACGGGGGAGGGAGGCCCGCAGAGGCAACGGCAGCGGGAGGAACGGCGCTAGGGACGCGCGGCCGCCGCCCGGAGTTCACCGCGGCGCCCGCCCCGCGCCCTCCGCCGCCGCCGCCGCTCACTCCCGCCACCAGCCCGCGAGTGCGGGTAGGTACCGCTGTGGCGGCGCCTCCCCAGGGACCCACCCACTGCCCCATCCCTCCGGGACTCTGGCGCGCCGCTGCAGGGTGTGCTCGGATGATGCCCACCCAAGCTTAGCCACAGGGGGCTCTGGTCATCGGGGAGGGCACAGGGGGTCCTGGACACACAGTCAGGAACTTCATTGCTTTTAGTTTGGGAGCTAGCAGGAGATTGAGGGGTAAAAGTGCAAGAAGAGAGAAAATAAAGCTGTTTGGAAAGAGTAGCACAGGTAGGATGTTAGAAACTGGGACCCACTGTATTTGTAATCTGTGTGTGTGTGTGCGTGACCGTTCTCCCACCTCTGTCCTTTGCCCTAACTCAGTCTGCCTGTTGAAAGCCCCTCGCGCGCGGCCCCCGCTCTGAGGTGGTACATTTTGACTGTGCAGGTGGCCCGGGAAGCAGGTGCGCGCGCACTGCCAGCGCTGATTGGCTGTGCAGACCACGGCGAAGTCCTGCGGTCTCCGCGGGCTGGACGCCGGGCGCGCGGCCGTTACTTCTCTTTTACCTGTGGATCTGGTAGTTTCGCATTTCTTTCAGGAGGTGATCCCGCGCTAGGTGTGCGGTGAGGCCGCTGGGGTAGCGGAGGTGCCTCCTCCTGAGAAGCCAGCTGGGGCGGTGTCCCGCGGGGAAGATGAACGGCACCAGCGCCAGGTCCAGCCACCTGTCTCAGCCAGTCGTCAAGAGCGTGCTAGTGTACCGCAACGGCGACCCCTTCTTCGCGGGGCGCCGCGTCGTCTTCCATGAGAAGAAGGTGTCCAGCTTCGACGTCTTTCTGAAGGAGGTGACCGGCGGTGTTCAGGCGCCTTTTGGGGCCGTCAGGAACCTCTACACCCCGAGGACCGGCCACCGCATTCGACAGCTAGACCAGATTCAGAGCGGGGGCAACTACGTAGCTGGAGGCCAGGAAGCCTTCAAGAAACTCAAGTGAGTCGCTGCCCCCTGTGCCCACCATGCCAGAGTGCACTGCAGCGTGCGGTTGGTATGAGGAAGTTCGGCTGAGGGGCTGTGAGGCTTCCCAAACTGCCAAGGCATTTGTGGACAGAGGTTTGACACTGTGACTGCAGAAGGAATTTCATGTGTGTAGCAGTAAAAATAAGTTTAACATTTGGGTATAAACAACAGAAATCTTTTAAAAAGTATTCTTATAAGGTCAGTGGCCAAATGGTTACTTTTGCATTTTCTGTTTTTCTTTTCTTTCTTCCTTTTTCTTCCCCCTTACCTTTTCCTTGCAATCCATCCTTTTAGTTTAAATGGAGATTTCTTAAAAATCATTTCCAAGTTTTGAACACTATGTGGTTACCAGAGGAGAAAATTGCTTTGCATTCCCCCACTTTCCACTGTTTAATTTCTTTCAACCTTTCATTCCAAGTAACACTCCTCCAACCCCCTGCATGTTTATGCTATTAGCATCATGCCTGGAAAAGTTCACTGGCAGACTGTATTCGTCTACAGGTCTGCCTCCAGCAGCGGGATGGTTGGACCTTCAAGAACAAGGGTCCTTATCCCCAGCTCCTGGAAGGGGAGCTCACTCATAGTAGATGTTTTGTGAATTAGCAAATGGTGCTTAGGTTTCCGAAGGGGACAAAGATGAACGAAAATGAGTCCTTGTCTTCGGAGCTTCTGATCTAACAGGAGAGAGACTATGTGCACATCAATAATTTTAAAACAAAGATGTGTGCAATTAAAGAAATAATGAGAGTTATGAGAGAGGCGAGAGTTGGTGGGCATGGGCATTATATAGCAGGTAGAATTTTATATTCCATAGTTTTTTTTTTTTACAACTTTATTGAAATGCATTTCACATAATATCGATTCTACCCATTTCAATGGTTTTCAGTATAGTCACTGAGTTGTGCAGCCATCACCACAAACTAATTTCAGAACATTTCCATCTCTATCCAAAAATTCTACCTCCCAATTTCTTCTTCCCTCATCATCTGGTAACCACTAATCTCTTATCTCTATGACTTTGTCTTTTCTGGACATTTAATATGAATGGAACCATATGATATGTGGCTTTTTTGTATCTGGCTTATTTTGTTTACTGTGATATTTTCACAGTTCATCCATGTTGGAGCTTGCATCAGTACTTCATTCTTTTTATTATTGAATAATGCTCCATAATAGTGACATACAACATTTTGCTTATCCATTAATTAGTTGATGAATATTTGTGCTCTTTCCGTTTTTGGCTTGTATGAGTAATGCTTCTATGAATATTTGTGTTCAAGTTTTTCACTTCTCTTGGATATACCTAGGAGCGAAATTGCTGGATCATGTATTCCATAATTTAATAGAACGTTTCAATTGAAATTCATCTTGGGCCCAGGGTAGAAAATATCACAGTAAACAAAATAAGCCAGGTACAAAAAAGCCACAAATCATATGGTTCCATTCATATGAAATGTCCAGAAAAGATCTTGTAGATCTGATGTCACTTTCATGCACATGACAGAATATTTTGGTAGTAAGTCAAAAATCAATCCCTGCAGATTCACAGAAAACTATTTTATTGCTGATAAAATTTATATAAATATTTATAAATATAAATATTTATGATATTTTATTGCTAAGACAGAAGTGTTTGTATTGCCTTATATAACTACAGTTTACATAGGGGAAATATGTAATAATTTCCAGAGGTATCAATTAACTAAAGTATTCTATCCAAAAAACCAAACAACAGTAAAAACATTTCAATAGCCTAAATTAATTTTAATGCCAACTTTTTTTAGCATCTTAGCAATTGTAATAGTTGAGGTGAAATACCTATCTTTATACTGTTATAAATTAAATGCTAGATTTGTTTTTATATATATGTGTGTGTGTGTGTATATATATATATATATATTTTTTTTTTTTTTTTTTTTTTAATTTGAGACAGAGTCTCATGATGTTGCCTTTGGTAGAGTGCCATAGAGTCACAGCTCACAGCAAGTTCAAACTCGATCACTCTGGGCTTAAGTGATTCTCTTGCCTCAGCCTTGCAAGTATCTGGGACTACAGGCACCCACAACAACGCCCGGCTATTTTTTTTTTTGCAGTTGTCATTGTTGGTTAGCTGGCCCAGGCCAGGTTTGAAACTGCCACTTTCAGTGTATGTGGCTGGTGCTGTAACCACTGTGCTAAGGGCGCTGAGCCTAGATTTATATTTTTTATATTAAAATGTTTATTTAGCACCTTCTATGTTTGAAGCATGCTTAAAACTAGAACCAGATCACAGTGATGGACTTGGAACTTGAAGTTGACAAAGGCGTACAGTTTTTAGGTTGTGGTTATGCTAAAGAATGATTGCTAGTTAATATCTGTAGCAATTAGTGATGTAATAATAGGCATCTCTGCAGCTTAACTAATCCACCTATCTCTCTATTAGCTGAACTAATATTGAAACCATCCCACATGACTGAGCATTTCTGTATCATCAAAGTTGCTCTCATAGAGAAAATGATTTCCCCGCTTTCCCAATTGTTTCCTTACTGCGTACAGTCAACACTTGCTAACTGGAAGTCCATGATTAGTGGGACTCTTGAGATGTTTTCACATTAGCCACTCTTAATCAAATTCATATAAAAATTATCTATGGTGCATCTTAGAATGGGTACAGGCGATTGCATTAATGTACACAGCTATGATTTAACAATTAAAAAAATAAAAAAAAATTAGAAATACCATATGTAAAGTAAGTAGCTAACTATTAAAACTGAAAATATTCCCTCATGAAAGCATGTATTTCTAAGACTTCCATTTTTTTGATGTTTAGGGTAGACATATGTCAGCTCTGCTTGGCACCGAGGGAAACAGTTCTTAACTGCCATAATTGCTTTTAATTAGTAGCTATTGATTTTTACTTCAGACTTAAGTTTTTCCTTTGACTTGCTTTACTTTTTAAATATTTTTTCCTGACTTAAAACCCAAAGCAACCCTTATTGTTTGTTTTGTTTTTTTTCCCCCTCAGTTACTTGGACATAGGAGAAATCAAGAAAAGACCAATGGAAGTTGTTAGTACACAGGTAATGCAAATACTATTTTGAAGGTATAAATAAATAACACTGCCCTCTTTTGTTTCCTATAGTGTGTCTTAGAGATTTGTATGGCATTTTACTTCTAAGAGATAAATTATCTAATGTATGTAAATTAGACACTCTATGTTTGAAGGCAAAGATAATCATTTCTTTGGATCATTGTCAGAAATGAAAAGACTGAGTAGGTGTCCTAAGATATGTAGGATTAGACACGGCATGTTCTTATTTTCTCATTTTCTTATTACATGTTCTTCGATTGAAATCCATGAGAATGTTTCATGTCAGATTAGAAGATTCTGAGCACTGTTGTATAAATCTTTACTAAAACTACTTCCCCTGTCCTAACTTGGTTCTGATAGCTCAGTGTTTGAAATAGCCAGCTTCATCCTGACTGCCCCTGAGGCTTCAAAGGAGATGAGAAGATGCTGTGTTGGGCTATGTAACATTAGGAAAACACCTCTTTGTGTCAAAGTTTACTTGAAGGCCAGGTGTGGTGGTTCACACCTGTAATCCTAGCACTCTGAGGGAGGCTGGGGCAGGTGGATCGCCTGAGCTCAGGAGTTCCAGGCTAACCTGAGCCAGAGTCAGACTCCCGTCTCTAAAAATAGCCAGGCACTGGGGTGGGCACCTGTAGTCCCAGCTACTAGGGAGGCTGAGGCAAGGGAATTACTTGAGTCCAAGTTTGAGGTTGCTGTGAGCTATGATGCCATGGCACTCTACTGAGGGCAATAAAGTGAAACTGTCTTCAAAAAAAGTTAACTTGAGCATGGTTAGCAAATACTTGCATGAAGATTGGAGACAAGTCTTGTGAAAATGGATATTCAGACCACCATGTTCCACATAGCTTCTGAAACCCTAGTGGAAATTTCAGATATTCTGTAGGAAGCATTCGTTAGTTTGTGAATGAAAAAATAGATTGAAAACAAAGTTGAGGCATCAGCCTTAAATATCCCAATGAGACAAAGGAAATAGTTAGACTCAGACTGGGACTCTGTTCAACACTCCAGGCTGCCCTTCTTCCCATTTGGACCCCACATAAACAAGAGCTTTCAGTGGGTGAGTTCTGCCAGTGAAGCAATGGTAGGCAGAAAAAGTAGCTTTTCTCACTTGTAGTCCAGAGCCCCAGAGAGACTCTCCTCAACTCTCAACATTTCCTCTCACATCGTTTTTGCCCAATGGGAGTAAGTAGGTCCTTTAGAAAAAAAAAAAATCTCGTAAGAAAAAATTCTAATTGTTCAATATTTGAAGAATACGAGGTTAAGTTCATTATTCATATAATTTGTGGGAAGAGGTTCTCTTCCTAGACATTGTTTAAAATGATTAATATTTTTGTTTGAATTTTTGATTTTCAATGCACGTCAAATTGATGATTTATAAAAGTGATAGCCTCTATAGCTTAAAGTAGACAAATGTATACATTTTTCATGTTACAGCTAAATATTTTTATGTCATAGCTAAATGATGACCACCAGTTGATGTCTGTAGCAAGTAGTAAGAAAGATTAGTGAATTAGTTCTGGTTATGATTCTGTTTGAAAGATGCCCACCTGCATGAAGTATGCTACCTTGCATGAAATGGATGACAGAACCTGGATTTCTGCAATAGAATTTGATATGTGTGAATTCCTAAAAAATGTGAGCACAGGATATTTACTCTGGATTCCAGTGTCTGTGATGACAAAGTTATCCCTAGTAACTGCAACAGAGGTGCAAATAAATTCTATTGAAGGGCAGTGCCTGTGGCTCAAAAGAGTAGGGCACTGGCCCCATATACCGGAGGTGGCGGGTTCAAACTCAGCCCTGGCCAAAAGCTGAAAAAAAAAAAAAAAAAAAAAAAAATTCTATTGAATATGCTCTTTTTTTTTTTTTTTTAGGAGATTATTCTTAATAACAGAAGCATTCACAAGGACCCTAGTCTAGTTCGTTTAATTTGTTAATTGTTCTTCCACGTTAGGGACAGTAACCGTTGTTTTCTCTTTACTCTGGACCTAAGCCTGAGTCACATGCACAGAGTTCTGATTTGTGAACGTGCATTTCACCTGTGAGGAATCCACCCCTCACCTCCAAATAGAGAATGGCATCTCTTCCAGCCTAGGTCTTATTGGTGACTGCCTCCCCTTACTCCTTTCCTCTTATTGCCCTGCAGCAGCCTTTTGTTTTTCTCAGTCTTTGGAAAGCCTTCCAAAGAGGAGGGAAAGAAAGTAGAACTCTTAGAATGCAAAGGAGGTTGGAAGAGGCCAGGCGGAGCTGCTTGTCCACGCTCTTCCACATGTCCGTGCTCTTCTGCTCGCCCTTGCCCGACTTTCCCACTTGCTCCCTGGAGTCCTTTCTCCCACTCTGCCGTCTCTCTTTTCGGGCCAGGCTGGATAAGCAGTGTGCTCAGTCCCCTCACTCATATACGCAGTCTGACCTCCCCAAAGTGCACAGCAGGCCCTTCACCCCAGAGCATGCTTTGGTCAAGGGGAGTCCCTACTTTCACTGCAAAAAAGGAATTTTTTTTTTTTTTTTGTTCTTGGCATGCCAAATAGGAACTCTGAGAGGATTTTCTCATGGAAATATCACCTTGACTGTGGGTTCTGCAGTCTTATTATTGCTGTTTTAGGTAGAGTCCAAGTGGAGAAGGCTTTCATAGGCTGCACTGAGAACCTCACTATTGTGTGTGTAGTTCTTATCATGGGGAACTACCTCTTTCTTTTCCATAACTGGTTTGCAATCAAACTGTTGGAATTCAACAAGCTTATAAGTTGGAGGACTATTTTTAATCAAAATTTGAGAACAGATTTGGTAGACACTGGCCTTTTATAGAAGTTATAGATTCTAATTACCGTATATACTCGAGTATATACGGTACTTGGCTGAATGTGGGGACTTCCTTTCAACATTGGTGTTCACTGAGAAACGAATGCTCACCTTGTTAAATGCTCATGGTGACTGGCATGTTTTGGAATCTGATTACATATAAAGGAGGGCACCAGAGAATTTTTTTTTTTTTTTTTTAAGGGAATTTAGAACATGAATATACTAAATTGGAGGCTTGGGATTGTTTCAAGGGGGAAGTTTCAGTGCCATTGTAGCACAAAAAATATTTATTCAAAGATGTGTCATGAGGAGTAAGTAAAATTACTTATTCACCAAAATTTGGGGCATTTCTCTCAAATCAGAGGTAATACCTATTGAGTTTTCAATGACGGACCTGCATGATAAAAGCTATTACACAAGTGTATACAATTCAGTTTTCAAAATTGCTTAAAGTACATTCTAATTATTTCCCACACATTGTACTACAAAAAGACCTTTGCATTTGGGTGGGGTTATGCAGAACATGTGGCATTCCACTGTGGCTGGGACACCCTGCCGGTGAGTGCTGGGGGTCAGCATTCTTCCCCTTTCCTTGGAGGGCTTCACCCAAGCCCAGGCTATGATCTGGTTGCTCTTTAGATAGTTAATAATTTAGACAAGATGGTACTGCTTGTTGACTGCAGGTCATGGTAACTGGAATGTGCATGTCACTCTGACATTGGAAGTTCTTTTGTGATTGGTGCCATTGCTGTTGTGTCCCACGAGGCTCACCTTTGAAGAGGTACTGGCAGGTTGGCCGATGCCATTCCTCTTCCTTTTTGTGGGCCGCTCCGGGGACAGGGAAAGGCAGAGCTGTAACAGACCTCTTCCACTAACATGAAAGAAGTGAACACAGGAGGAAATTGGGGGGTGGTAGGAGAAAAATAAAGGTGGAGAAGAAAAAAGAGAGAGGGATAGGTGACTCTGCTGTGGTGGTTTGCACCTGCCTCTTAAGCTGGGCACTGTGCTGGCTCAGAGCAGACTGTCCCTGTCTCTCTGCACATAGGTCCTGCTTTGCTACTATCTAGATGAAGAGGCCTCCTAGACTCCTCTGGTCCTCTTGCCTCTGCTCCTCAATCATTTTCATCTTTCTTCCTGTTTTCCCTGTGTCAGTGGTGGCTCTAATGAAGACAGTTTTCTGGGGTTCTGACTGTGGCAGCTGATCTCCTTACTGGTGACTTCCTGGCCCTCTCTTTGCTTCCTCTCCCTCCTCTCAGCTCGGTTTCAGACCTACTCCGTGCTTCCCTGTTCTAAGCTGACTCTCAACTTCTTTCTTTCCTCTCTAGCAATCTGTAGGAGTCGTCTCTCCTCATGTAGTTGAGGCGTCTGCTTCTGCGTATGGGGTACCGATAGCAGCCTTGTAGCTCTTCCCTCTTTGCTTTACCGAATGTGACTTTTGCTTCTTTTCTCTTGTTTTCTTGCCATATCTGCTTTGTTTCCATGTGGTTGAACACCTGTACTGTGCAGGAGGGTCAGCGGAGTGAGCAAAGTGAGTGAGACCAGCCTGAACAAGAGCAAGACCCAATCTCTACTAAAAATAACACACATTTAGCCAGGTTTTGTGGAAGGCACCTGTACTCCCAGCTATTCAGGAAGCTGAGGCAAAAGGATCACTTGAGCCTAGGAGTTTGTGGGTGGTTGCTGTGAGTTAGGCTGATGCCATAGCACTCTAGCCTGGGCAACAAAGTGAGACTGTGTCTCAATAAAAAAGTGCTACCTATTAGATTTTAATCTCTAGGAGGCCCACTGATTCCATATAGTACCTGCCATACCATAAACTGGCAATTGTTTAAATTCTCTAGAGTTTTTATGTTCCTTATTGGCCAATTAGAGTAGACATACGTTTACTTTGCACATGCCTCATGATTCTGCTTTTCACATGTGGGTAGCATGTCTCCAATAACTTAAAAGCCTTTATGGCCACCACCTATTTAGATTTTGTTTCAGGGATAAAATTAGTTGTAGTTGAATGTGTGTGTGTGTGTGTGTGTGTGTGTGCGCGCGCAATGCTTTTGGTGTCCCTCCTGTAAAATTTGGAACTATCCTGAATAAGTTCTGTTCACTCTGCAAATATAGTCACCCCTCAGGATCTGCAGGGAATTGGGCCAGGACCCTCTGAGGATCCCCAGATCCACTAAATGCTAATTTAAATAATCTCTTGAGTACTTATAATACCTACTACAATATAATCACATAAATAGTTGTTATACTGTGTTCTTTTTATTACTTTTAGTTGTTGTATTGTTATTTTTTCCTTTCCCCCCCCCCAAATTTTCAATCTGTAGTTGTTTGAGTCCATGGATGCAGAAACATGTAAAGATGAGGGGCCAGTTGTACTTCCTGTGTGCCTCTTAGGTGCTAGGCATTGTCATTATCACGTGGGAACTAAATGTGGTCTCTGTGGAGCTTGCTAATCTTTAGCCTTCCTCACCTATATGCCTTGGTTTGAACTCTACCAGTATTGGTCTTTGTTACATTGGTGTAAGGCAGATTTGATTTAAGATATTTGGGGGCTAGATAAACAATTTCTGAACTTTATTATTGGCATTGAGTCAGGGAAGAATGGTATTAATTTTTGACAAGTAATAAACACTGAATTCCTGGAAAATAAGTACCATTTTCCTGGCATTATAAATGACTAAGTTACTAATTGTAACCTGAATAATAGCTGGGGTTGTCTTATCTCCTATGATGAGGATAAGTAGGCTTGAACCTCCATTACTTAGCCTTTGGAATTTTCAACATTTTTTCTCTAGTTTTTTTTTTTTTTTTTTTTTGAGATAGAGTCTCAAGCTGTTAACCTGGGTATAGTGCTGTGTTGTCATAGCTCACAGGAACCTCCATCTTTTGGGCTCAAGTGATCCTCCTTCCTCAGTTTTTCTATTTTTAGTAGAGACTGGGGTCTCCCTTTTGCTCAGGCTGGTCTTGAACTCATGAGCTCAAGCAATCCACACCTCGGCCTCTCAGAGCGCTAGGATTACACAATGAGTCATCTTGCCTGGCCTTTTCTCTAGATTTTTATGACTTTCTGCAGGAATTATTATCTCATGCTCACTTCTTTTTCCAAGCTTTGCTTCCAGAGTATTGGTTGAGTGATGGGTTATCTTGTTTTCTTATAGTTAGTGACTGTTTATAATCCAATCAACCCAGAGATGAAATCCTTTCATGGATGTCCACAGTAATACTCCACTCACACAAGTTTGGGTGTGGTGAAATTTACCAGTTGTTTGCAGAAATAGAGTAGATTTTGTAGATCATGCAGACGTGTCAACGCTCAAAACTTAATGCTATGCTTCCCCATTTTTAAAAATACCTTGGTCTTACATGCCAATGCAGGCTCCAGCCTGCGGCCGGCTCCTTGATGGCTCCTGTTTGTTCTCCCTCCTCCCATCTCTTCCTCTTCTAACCCCACTTCTCATTCCTACTGATTTCTGATGTAGAACAATCTAGAGCTTAATTTTTGTTTCTTTGAATCTTGCTAATGCATGTTCTCAGGGTCAGGAGTACATTTTTATCCCCTTCCCTCTATTTATATTTAAAAAAAAATTCAAGGGTCTGATGTTGGTTTTTCCTTCTTTTATCTCTTCTTCCTCACCTGCTGGCAAGGTGCAGTCATGAGAGAAATGACAGGGTGTAGGTCAGGCTCATATTATCAGGGTGGCCTATCCATGAATAAGTGTCTATCTGTACTTGGCAGAAGTAGGGCCTCAAAAAGGAATTCACAGATTAAAATCTGAAGTCAGACCCCAGTCGAAGCCTTCCCGAAAGGCGGCAGCCTCCTTCCTGGGTAAACTCTCCTGTGGACTCCTCTGGAGGTAGGTGTGTTCTCTTGTAGAGAAATTGGGTGACTTTTGTTTCTCCTTAGTGGAGTGGAGAACTTTAGGAGGACCACAGAGAGGAGGAAAGAAAGGAGGAGAGTGTTGGAAATCCCCAAACTTCACCTTGTCTGAAAAGTTTGTGGGACCCTTAGTTGTGTTTCAGGTTAGTTACCTAGATGAATGTCCTTAAGGTTTTGAATATCATTATTGAATGTCCACATTTCAGTTTAATCGTTAGGCAGACTCTCTAATGAAACATACTATAAGATTTGCTACTTAAAGGCTTTTGATTGAGAAAGGGATTCTAGGCATTAAATTGAGTGTAATTATTAACTTTACTGCAGGAAGACCTGGGGACTGTCTGGTTTAACTCACTAATCTTAATTTAGGAATTCTGGTCCCAAGGGACCTCAAAGGGGGAACTACCAAAGAAACTTGTAAATATTTCTTTGTTTAACTTGAGGAAGGCACTTTAGATTATGTTAACAAGGTTTACTAATTTATTGAAGAATAAAAGAAAATAGAGCCTGCTTTTGTAAATTCTTCCAATGATAATTGAATGTCCTCCCCAATTATTTATTTTATGTATTTCCTCTCTAATCTAATTACCAAATAAGCAGCATTCTTTTAAAGAAGCCGGTACACGTCAGTGTCCAGGGTGATTCCAACAGGTGATTCCAAGATGTCTATGACCTTGGTAAGGCTCTATGAAGAATTTTCTGCTAATGAACAACAATTTAATTTTTCACCCAACTTTCTTGTTTTACCTTTTTTCAGGGGTGTGTGTGTGTATGTTTAGGTATGTGTATAGATAGTCCCCAACTTACAAACACCCAACTGACATATGATTTGCACTTCTGAACAGAGGCTATTATAGGTAATAGGTAAATGTACCTGTTAAAACTTACGTATAGGCTTAGTGCCCATAGCACTGTGGTTATGCGCTAGCCACATGCACCAAGGGGGATGGGTTTGAACCCAGCCCAGGCCAACTTAACAACAATGACAATGGCAACAATAAAATAGCTGGATGTTGTGGCAGATACCTGTAGTCCCAGCTAATTAAGAGACTGAAGCAAGAGAATCGCTTAAGCCCAAGATTTGGAGGTTGCTGTGAGCTGTGGCGTCATGGCACTCTACCCAGGGCAACATAGTGAGACTCTGTCTCAAAAAAAAAAAAAAAAACTTACTTATAATTTCAACTTAAGAACAGACTTACAGAACCTGTCTCTTTTGTAATGTGGGAACTGCCAACAAATGTATGTTATGTGTGTTTAAACAAGAGTGAAAAAGAGAGAAATGTTTATGTCAACCTGTAAAATATTAGTCTAATGAAAAATGTCCATTAGTAACTTCAGTCAGCTCTAACCAAAAGCTGAAAGGTTGGCAGTTTTCCTTTGGCCTTTAACATGTGTCATGGCATTTGTTCCAAATACCTTCCATTACCTCTTTGGTATTTAGATATGATTTTAGGAAATTTAATGTCTGTGAAGTTGGCAGACACATACTAAAGCATGTATAATTTTTTATTCTTATTCTAGTAATAAGCTATTCTAAACAAAGGGATAAATTTAGTAAGCATGCAGAAAATAATCATTAACGTTTTAAGAAAAAATTAAAAAGTATCCAGTAAAATGTCAATTGCTAACTACCGTATATACTCGAGTATAAGCCGAGTTTTTTCCAGCACAAAATTTGTGCTGAAAAACCCGAACTCGGCTTATACTCGGGTCATACATGTTATTTGATTTGGTGCGCGCGCACCTAATCAAATGCAGGTAGTCTCCAGTCGTCTTCTGCCGTCTGCTTGAGGGGGCGGTGCTTCAGCTCAGTCCACAAGTCACGGCTGAGCTGAAGAGGTAGGCGGCTGAACTGAACTTATTCCACTGAACTATTTAACCCACAATATTTAATGGCACATTTAATTAAGTGAAAACCCCATTTAAGGCAGTAAAGTCTTGTAAATAAATGTTTATAAATTTTAACCTTTGTGATTTAGCTTGATTACCTGTTAAGCAACTGTTTTCTGCACTTCATTTAAAGTTTTAAAGTTGTTGTTGCTAGTTTACAGTTTTTCTTTAGCAATAAATATTGAAAAGCATTTAACCTACTGATTCCTCAATTACTGTAACTGTTTTGGGTATATATCAATATTTTTATTTTTGAAATTTACCAGTGGCTGCTGCATTTTCCACCTCGGCTTATACTTGAGTCACTAAGTTTTCCCAGTTTTTAGGGTAAAATTAAGGGGGTCGGCTTATACTTGGGTCGGCTTATACTCAAGTATATGCAGTACTTTAAAAATCAGGTCATTTGACCTGTAGAGTTCCCGCATTTTTGATGGTAACCCCATGATGTGGTTTCACATGTTCCTCTATGCTCAGCGCCCATAGCTCAGGAGAGTAGGGCATTGGCCACATACACTGAAGCTGGCTGGTTTGAGCCCGGTTTGGGCCTGCTAAACAACTGCAATCAAAAAATAGCCAGGTTTTTTGGCAGGTGCTTGTAGTCACAGCTACTCAGGAGACTGAGGCAAGAGAATCGCTTAAGCCCAAGAGTTTGAGGGTGCTGTGAGCTTTAATGGCATGGCACTCTACCCAGGGTGACATAGTGTGACTGCCTCACAGAGAAAAAAAAAAAGCATGTTCCTCTAGTTCAATGGTTTTCAACCATCCTAATGCTGTGACCCTTTAATACAGTTCCTGTGGGTTGCGACCCACAGGTTGAGAACCCCTGCTCTAGCCTCTTTATCCCCAGTAAACTAGACCTACAGGTTTAATCAAATTCAGGTTCAATTTTTTAGTAAGAACACCATACAGATGACACTGTGTCCTTTTATTAGATTACTTCAGGAGAGTCATGATGTTTCTTTCATAATTACTTTGTAAAAACTTATTAAAGGAAATTTAGAAAATAATCTTAGAAAAATAAACAAAATTTGAGAAACTACTCATGCAAAGTCCCATCCCTGTTTATCCACAAAATCTCCAGGACCTCCTGAGATTAATTCATTTAGTAATATAAGAAGTATTTATTGAGCATCTACTACTATATTCGAGCAATGTTCTTGGAGATGGCAACACAGTGTGAACAAAATAAAGCCTGACATCATAGAGCTTACATTCTAGTTGTGGTAGACAGTTGATAGAGAAGTAAAGAACATATGGGAATAACCATTAAGAGAAAAATAAAGCAGGGTAAGGGAAAACAGGGAGTGTAATGTTATGTGTTAGGGGAGAGGCCTCACTGAGAAGGTGACACTGGAAGACAGCCAAATAATGTGAGGAAACAAGCCATGTAACCAACGGGGAAAGGGCATCCAGAAGAGAAGGAGCAGAGAAGACAAGCCCTGAGCACAACCATGACAATAGGCTAGCAGGTAGGACAGGGCAGTAGGAAGGAATGATTGAGGAGGACGTAGTAGGAAAAAATACCAGAATGTAGCTGGGAGCCTGAGTAGGTAGGAACCTATATAGCCTATTTTAAGTCTTTATTCTGAATGCAAGCTTACAAAACTGATTTTTGGTGAAGTTCAGGCAAGACATCAAAGACAGGTAACCTGATAGTGTAAATATTTAACTTTTTAGAAAAGGATCACAAGAAAAGATGGGGGACAATAACCTCATTGTGAAGGCTTTGGTAATACAACTCTTGTAATCATGGGGTTTTTGACGCAGCACAGGGCAATGAAAAGAAAAAAACATTGGACTAAGCCAGAAAGCTGGGTTTCTACTTCTAGTCGTCTTTATTTATCAGAGCAATGTTGGGCCAACAACTCTACCTGAGCCTCAAATTCCTTCTGTCACTCATCCTGTCATTCTCCTTGGGCTAATGCAAGAATAAAATTAAATGCTACTTAGGAAAATGTTTCACAATCTAAGAGGACGCGTACCAATGTTGGCATTACTATTGGGACAAAATATGACTGTAAAAAGAAGACAAGCACGGCTTGGTGCCTGTTGCTCTGTGGTTAGGGCATAGGGCACCAGCCACATACACAGGGGCTGGCGGTTTTGAACCCAGCCCGTGCCTGCTAAACAACGACAACGACAGGTTGTGGTGGGTGCCTGTCGTCCCAGCTACTTGGGAGGCTGAGGCAAGAGAATCGCTTAAGCCCAAGAGTTTGAGGTTGCTGTTGAGCTGTGATGCCAGGGCACTCTACCGAGGGCAACATAGTGAGACCCTGTCTCAAAAAAAAAAGATAAACAACCCTGACAAAGAGAACTCTGATTTGTCACTATTTCTGACATACAAAAGACATCGAAGAAATTCTCAGTAAAAGAGAAATTGGATTTAGCTATAATACCAGATGGCTTTCATTCTCACCACTAACGCAATTCTGAAATAATTACATAATTATATGGTAATTATAATCCAGACTATACAAACATACTATATACACAAACTTTGAACTGATGAAAACACCAATATGTAAAAAGGTAATGACAACTGAAGGAAGAATGTTAAGTGGCAATAGGAAATAAAAATGTTCCCTTTCTAGGTCCTGATGAGAGTAAATGTTTACTATTAAACTGATTGAATATTTTAACACTTTTCAAACCAAGCAATATTTTAGGTCTATTGAGTATTGGCAGTTGAGCTTCCAACTTGGATAATGACGGGAAAAAGAAGCTAGGTTTAGGTCTGAAAACAACCATGCAGCAGGAAACACACTTCAGCAAATTCTTCGAAAGTCAAAAATTTCTTATAATCAAATGCAAAAAGAAAGAACTACCAATTATCAGAAATAACTGCCATAGTGACTTAAGAGCCAGCAGAAGGAAGAGGCCAGTTCAGGAGACCTAAAACAGGCTAAAAACTGACCCCATGGCTACCCAAGTAAGTAACACTGTTTCCAGGCACAGTCAATATTAACACAAGGCAAATCGTGCTAGTCTAGGCAGCATAAGAAAAAACAAAAAAAAGACATCCTAAAGTAGGTATGATCTCTATCCTAGAAATTCCCATATAAATGAGTTTAAAAGCTTTTAAAAATCAGGCAGGCACAGGGACTCACACCTATAATCCTAGCACTCTGTGAGACTGAGGTTAGTGGATTGCTTGAGGTCAGGAATTGGAGACTAGACTGAGCAAGAGTGAGACCCCAGTGTGGTAGCACATGCCTGTAGTCCCAACTACTCAGGAAGTTGGGGCAAGAGGATTGCTTGGGCCTAAGAGTTTGAGGTTTCTGTGAGGTATGATGACCCCACAATACTCTAGACTGGGGTAACAGACTGAGACTCTTGTCTCAAACAAAACAAAACAAAAAACTATTAAAAATTAATGTATCTCTTAACAAAAAAGCAGGAAAAAAATAAGGTAGAAAACAATAGTTGAGTGAAAATACACTTTCACTCAACTTTCATTCTTACATTTCAAATTTTTATATATTGAGTTTTTAATTGGTTTAA
>CAUYPK010114517.1:0-18057 GCA_963574355.1 Loris lydekkerianus
ATATCATTTAAAAATTCCGTGTATAAACATTTGCAAGTGGGCGGCACCTGGGGCTTAAAGGAGTTGGGCAATGGCCCCAAAACAAGGAGAGGGTGTGTTAAAACCTAGCCCTGGCCAAAAAATCCAAAAAAAAAAAAAAAAAAAAAAAAGCTTGGCAAGAAATGCAGGTCTGTAGCAACATCTATGATATTGACTTTACGTCATTTCTAGTTTTATATAAATATTTAAGTTTGACAAAAATAAATAGAACTCTATCCTAAGAAAACATTTACTTTCAAAGTAGATCTTTTATATCTTAAATTTTGGCCTTCTTATTACTTTTTCCCCCAAAGAAATTATAGATACATTATAATTTTTACTCTTGATAAATGAGAACTCTGACGAACTTTCCTTCAATTAAAATTCATGACAATTTCTATTTTAAAAACATAGTATCAGTTTGAAAGCAGGCATGTTGAAGGGTATAAGATGAATGTACCATATCTGTGCATAGTTGCTCATAATAGGAAAGCAATTCTAAAGAAAGTAGCAGTATGTGATGACAAAGATTTACTTTATTTACTTATGGGGAAAAGCATTTTGCTGTCTAAAGCTAGTCTGGCATGTACTACGCTTTAAGGATGCCATTCATCAGTGACTCCTGTGGCATTTCAGGGGTGATTTTCATGTAATTCACTTCTGAAGTCCATGTAATATGCCTCTTCAGAATAAGTTACAGATATTATTACTCATTGTTATTGATTATGCTCTCCAGTGGTAAGCAAAAGATGCAAATCTGCTTGTGAAAGAGAAGAAAAGCTGGGTATGTGCATTATTAAACATAACCCGAAGCATGGCCTTTAATTTATTTGTCCTTTAAATCATCATCTGGACTTTGAAACACCAGCAAAAAGCTGATAATGTTTCTTTCTGTGCTCTTGACATTAAAGAAACTTCCCAGTCACTAAGGACAACTCTGATGAAGAATTATATAGTAAGCTAAAATCATTTGTTTTTAAAATCAATGAGGGATGATCATATATTTTGTACTGAAAATTAAATATTAACTAATAAAAACTCCAAATATATTTACATAGAACCCATGAATACTAGGTTTTAAATATGGAAATCGCTGAGGTAGAACAATTTAGGTAAGGGACTCAGTCTAAAATTGGTATTCTAAATCAATAATATTTAGATTTATTTATAGAGATATAAGCAAAGACCAAGTTCTAAAAATGGGGAAAAACATTGAAAGGCAGCATTTGGAGAAAATACACTTAGAGTAACCCAGAATTTGAAATAGTAAAATAAAAATATCCATGATCATATCATATTTGAACTCATAGCATTCTAGTC
This sequence comes from Loris lydekkerianus, assembly GCA_963574355.1. Lineage (NCBI taxonomy): Eukaryota > Metazoa > Chordata > Mammalia > Primates > Lorisidae > Loris > Loris lydekkerianus. The sequence goes on from CAUYPK010114517.1 coordinate 1,339, forward strand.
TTTCATTGAAAGACCATTTATTAAAAGGCAAAGTCAGAAAAAAGTACAAATGGTGGAGATGAAAGGGGTAGACTTGGTCTGGGCTCTCCCACAGACAGGTCCAGGAGGGGAAGTAGCCAATCAAGCAAGTTGTTATCATAATAATATCTGCCGAGCATGATCATGGTGGGGGGGATGCTATAATGACACAGAGTGGGGCCCCCAAAGATATCAGGAATCCAGGAGACCTCCTGATGGAAGTGACAGCTAAATTTCCAACTGTAGCATAAGTTTGGGTTGGTTTAGGTGAAAAGAGGAATTACAATGTAATGAATCAAGTTTGGGGCATGTCAGAATGAGAAAAGATGATCTTAAAACAAAAACCAGTAGAGCTAGAATTTAATTTACTGGAAGAGTCGCAAGAATTAAAGCTGAAGGGTGAGCAGAAGCTACCTTATGAAGAGCCTAATAAATATGTTAAGAAGAGAGATGTTATCCTAGGGGTTATGGGAAGCCATTAGGATGTTCAACCAGGAAATAACATGATCAGATATGTATTTTTGGTTAAGATGACTCTGCCTATTAAGGAGGTTGGATTTTGGCATCAAGATTGCAGATAAGGAAATAATCTTAGAAGTCCAGTAAGCCACATGAGAGGTGAAGATATGCAGATATTTGGAGATAAATTCGGTAAGAATGATAACTGATTTGAAGCAGGGAAAGAGGAGAGAGGACACTGGGTTCGTGGCTTCAGAAGTACCATTTATTAAGAAAGAAAATAGTAAAGAAAGTGAAGTTTTGTTTTGGGAAAGATGAATTTAGTTTGAGATATGCTAAAGGTGAGAAAAGAAAGTCTGAAGGTCATGGCAGAAGCCACAGCTAAAGAAATAGATGAAGGATTTTCAAGAAATAATATTCTGTAACTAAAATTATGGTTGTGAATCAGCTTGCCCAGAGAAGAAACAGCAAGTTACGTGATAGCTCTACATGCTTTATGTACTGGGGACTTTCTAAATGGGATTTATTATTTCATTCTCTTGTCACATGAATTCAGAATCAAACCTTCATAATAATGGTTCTTCAATATGTTCCTATAAAAGATTATTAAACATCTCCCAATCTGACTCACCTAGACATTTAGGAAATCAGAACAAAACTTTCTCTTTGTGGCTACATGTTATCTGTGATCAAAATATGCATTATTAAAAAATATAAAGTTAATAACAAGATGGTGCTGGCCTTAGAACACAGCAGAGGTCACAGTCCAGAATACATGGCAAACTTAGAAAGATTCCGGGTTCATGTCATTTCATAGAAGCTTTCAAATGTGCTTTAGTGATTTTAGTTTTCCTTATTTAATGCTTTTTTCTCTTCTCATACAACTTGGAAATAAGAAATGCCATTTAGCATTTCAGGGCAACCTGAATTCTACAAACTCTGACATGTTTGTATGGAAGGAAAATGATACTCTTGCTACTTAAATTCAATCTACAATTAAAAGCAGCAGCAGTAAAAGATTGGGGTGAAGTGTGGAATGTCCTCAGTGAATTTTCTTGTGTGGTCAGATCTTCCCATTCGATTTTCTTTCTTATCATTCCCCACTTCTGTTGTTTCAAAATTTGTTCATTTTCCTCATGTCTTTACTTCTCTCTCGCCAGAGAATGGAAGAAAAGAGGTAAGGTCTTTTAAGTGAAAGCTGATGATTTCACCTTCGTTTCTCTAAGAAAATAGAGTTGGAATATGGCACACTGCCAGAGGGAAAGGCTCAACTACAGCTTAAACGTTACCTAACAAATGCAAGCAATGTAACCCAATCCTTTGTACCCTCACATTAATCTGAATTTAAAAAATAAAGTAAAATGAAAGGATTTTAAAAAAGAAGATAAAAGCCATGGAATGCAAACTTCATCAATTTTTTGCCCTCCCTACACTGATTGCGGTCTCCTCCAGTTATCTCACGAGTCTATTCATTGGTGCTGACTACTCCCACGGTAAGACTCCCTGGGAGACAGGCACTGCAGATTGAGACCGATTCCTCTACCCGGAGCCTTATTCCTTCCTTTTTCTATAGCGTTTTTCCTCATCAATTTTTCCCCTCTTATATTCAAACTTATTCTCATTTTATTCTTAATACACAAAATGCTTAATTCACACTTTAAATATGAAACTTTAACCAACTAGTGCGAGTCAAAGAGCAACAACAATTACACATCCTTTAAAAAACTCATCTTCCCACTAAGCCGGGAGTTACTCAATTTAGAGCCATGATATTGAATCTGCATGTTCAGCATGGAGGGCTTTAACTCAGAGGGAACAGCTAATCACAATAGCAAATTAGTTAAAACAATTGGTAAAAATGAACACTTAGAAAGCAGTAGATCTAACTAAAATTTTTCATTAAGTATTATCTTTCCAAAAGAACCTTTCATTTACTAACCTAATATAGAAGATAGAGCTTTGCTTACATGTCATCCACTTCAATCAAAGGTAATAGCATACTTTTTAAAACAAAAATATAGCTTTTTTGGAATGTTATTATACTCATATTACATAAGGGTAAGACGACGTATTGTACAGACTAGCCCCACAGAATAAATGCAAGATGGAAACAAGTAGAGAGTATTAATTTTCTGCAGAAAGTATGTTCTTTTTGGCCACTGAGTTACACAGTAAGTTTGTATTCGGACATTTTTTAAAGACAATAACAATTTTTTGAAGAGTAATTTATCTTTAATTTCTACAGAAATGAACTGTGGGTTTAATTCTCTCCAAACTCAAACTTCTCAATGTGAAATGTGTCACCTACATGGGTAGAATTTAATTATCTTTGTGTGGTAATCCACACTTTGCAGAATAGCAAAAATAAAATGTCCATAGTATGTCTTTGCACCATTTTGTTAGGTTTTTTTTTTTTTTTTTTTTTTTTTGCAGTTTTGGCCAGGGCTGGGTTTGAACCCGCCACCTCTAGCCTATGGGGCTGGCATCCCACTCCTTTGAGCCACAGGCTCTGCCCTAGTATTTTGTTATTTTTAGCAAAAATCAAGCCAAATATGTGATTATTAATCTCTCATTGCAGATTATATGTGAATATAAGATACCTATGAATATTTTTAAATGCATGTTTACATTTGTTTTGACTTTATCCAATGATAAGAATCCAGCTTTCTTAAAATACAGCAAGAAAATGTTTCATCCCGCAGTGAGTATAACTGCTTCAGCTAAGGCTATAAGGAGATTAGTTGTTTAGTGCTCAGAAGATTCATTAGATAATAAAATGCATAATGTTTCCAGAATAGAACTATTATGGAATATAACATTTCAAGAAGATAGCATCTTATACAGCACAAAATTACAGTAGAAATGAGTCAGTGCAGAGAAGGAGAGCAGTAAAAGTGAGAAGTATCCTGAGAGTAGGGGAAACAATAAATTAATCACAGAGAAAGAGCTGGTAACATTTATGCATTTATCAAATACATCAGAATTGGGTTTTATACATTTTTCTTTTACTGTTTTCATAGGCCAATATTTGATAGTTTTAAGCTAGATTGAAGAAATAACTATAGATTTCTGAATCTCATCATAGATCAGCAACACCAAATAATGAGCATCAAATCCATCTTCCCTGTCCATCAGTTATAAAAGATACAGAAAATTCTGTAAAAACAATAGTAAAAGCTTGCCACATAGTTTTTCTACTTCCATAAGTAGTAAGCAACATCTTAGCTTATTCATTCCTGAAAGATATGACAGGATGAACTCTTCCTATATGCTTGCCTTTTAAACTGCCACCATAAAGTTCAGACTGGATTCACAAACTTTTACTCATAGAACTGTCATGGGGAGTTGGGAAAAGAAAGAAGGAAATTAAGGAACCCCACAGGAAAGATGAGAAAAACTGTTGGTGAATACACATGGAATAGATTCTAGAAATCTGTGTTCATGACTTTACATGGTTCTGGAGAAAAGTGAGAGTTCAATGGGAGTTATTTCACTCTTTTATCTTCTATTAAATAACTCCATATTCTCCTACATAGGATATTGTAGCATGTGTGATACTGGGCAATGTAATTAAATTCTTTGAGACAAATTATGCTTACCTTTCAATAAAGAGATAGTCAGCTAAAGTAATCAGGTTTTTCTCTCGCAGAATTATTTTCCTTTCTAAAGATGTTAGATTTGACATCAGTAAGATGGCAAAATAGGAAGCCCCAGACCTTCCTCATCTAATGGTGAAACACATGGTTCAATACATGAATCAATTCCCGTTGTGAGACATGCAGAGACCAGTTAATGGGTTCATATTCTCCAGGTGGGTGGGAAACCAACCACATGGAAGGTGGAAGGAAAATCCATGACAGTCATTCAGCAGACCTACTCCCCATGCACAGTGCAGCACAATTGGGAGGAGATTCCAAACTCCTGGATTCCTCCAGGAGAACACAACACAGGCCTGGAACACACATCTGGTGTCCCGCTGATTTAGGGACTGATTTCTGTCTTGCCTGAATCTAAGCACCGATAGAAAAGGGTACACCACTTCAGGAGCCACATGAACAAAACAACACTTTGAATGAAATTACAGTCAGTCCTTATGACTCACTCCTCCTGACTCAGCACAGAGAGAGCTCAGGAGAAGATCCCTGAGTCCTAAATTCTCCTTGTGGAAGGATAGAGTTAGAATGTATATACAACTTTGGACATTTTGGGTGTCCCAGAGGGACAAATTTCTGTCTCGTCTGACTCGGAGCAGTAATGGTGCATCCTGTACATATTCTAGATCCCCAGGGGCCACTGAGACAACATGAAACCTGGTGTCTAATGGCTACCCCGGAGGATCCATGGTACAGCAGTCAGAGCTGACACAGCTCAATGGCTTCTTCCTTAGTAAAGGGAAAAGTGGACATTCTAACTTTTCATGGGGCTCCTAGGGGCTGGTCCTGTATTGCCTGTCTCAGAGCACTCATGGCATCTGGATTACTAGACATGCTTGGAACCACTGACAACAAGAAAGAGCTCAGCTGCTTCCTCAAGAAGGTCAGAGTGGAGTGGGGCCCAGTATCTTGGCTTTATAGGGGCTACAGGAAAGACTGACTTCTGCCTTACCCGACTAGGTGGCTAAGGGGCCTGAGCATGCTGTAGATTGCCATTGACATTGAGAACAAAAAATATCTGAGTGGCTTATGGCAGCTTTAAAGAATCTTTGGTGGCGCAGACAGATACACAAGGGAACAATGGCTTATGATACCCTGAATAAGACACCAATGAATCCTCTCTAACTGGGAACTCACACACACAAGTAAAGAGAAGACACCTCCATAAAAAGGTCTGAGAGGATGCTAGAAACTTCAGCTGGATTGACGGATGAAAGTCTTTCCCTGTATGAAGTCAGTCCATAAAGGATGAGAGAGGCAGCTTAAAAAAGTTCACATTCCAATACAAAGTTAATACAGTTCACAAAGAAGCATGAAAATGAACAAAATCAAATAAATCAAATACAGGAGAGAAGAATACAATTAAGCTGAAAAGAATTCATGACTGCTGCCACAGACGCTCGGCACGCTGAGGCTCAATTATGAGACCTCATTAAGAGGACAGACATACAAACTGGGAGTCCAACGAGTAGAAGAGACAAAGAGAAAGCTTATGTGAAGAAACCATTGCTGAAAGTTCCCCAAATCTGAGCATGGAAAGGCTGTCCATATTTAAGAATTCCTAAATAACCTAAATAGAATGAATCCAAAGAAACACTAAACCGGAAAGCATCATAAGCAGATTGCCAAAAGTCACAGACAGAGAAGTGTGAAAGCAGAAAAACAAAAGCAACTCATCCCACACAGGTAACCTCCAAAGACCACGGGCAGATCAGCGGGTTGAACAGCAGAGACCTGCAGACAGAAAGGAATGAGGTGATAGACTTACTCTTTCATTTAACAAAAGGAACTGTAATTAGGGGTCATAACAATAGCTTGGTAGGTGAAAATAATTGTGTTAACTCCTGTCACAAGTCAAGGCAGAGTGGTCTACAGGGCCATAGGTTTGAAATACAAATAAAATTGAATAGGAAATGTATTTCCTAAGGAGATGCTACACTTTAAACATACCAAGATGTCAGACGTACAGTGTTCACATTGAATTTGAAAATAAGTGTCCAAGTTAATACTCTCCTCATTCACTTTATGTTTCTCCCTCAAAATCCTCAGGCTCCTGATTCACTTTGTGCTAATCCTTCAAAATCCTCATCGTTGGTATTGCCCCATTCCTGCTGTGCTGCTGCAGAACTAGAGCCAGAGGTCTTGACTATGATTCTGTTTCATTGACACAAATAAAGCTTACAGAACATAGAAATAACATACCCAATAACAATTACTGGGTAAATAAATTGCTCAGAACTACATAAAATATTAATATGAAAGACAAAAAATTTTTATTCATAAGCAAATTTAGGCAGTTCTTTAGACATTAAACTAGGAATATTAAAGGCTCTTTCACAACTTGAGGTTTTGAGTGTCTAGAAGTGTCGTCTATCAAAGATTTTTTATTAAGATTATATTTGTCTAACACACATAGACCGAGCAGCTCAGTGTTAAACACAAAATCACATACACAGGTGCATTTTGGGAAGATTTCTGAGTCTAATAAAATGTTATTTTATTTGCCAATCACATAAAATTCAAGAAAGTAATTACACTGAAAAAAAAAAAAAAGAATTTTGTGAATGCACACTTGATTACATTATGGGAAGTTAAAATGACTTCGTGACGATTTATTAATTTTTACCTTTTTACTAATAAAGACTAATTTAAAACACCAATTAGATGTCAGAGCTGCAATGTCCTCATGTTAAAACTGTAAAATGAAATAGACTCACATACAGAAGTGTACCCATAGAAAGAATAGTATATAAAAATTACAAAAAACATGGATAATTGAAAGTAAATAATTCAGTGGCTATTAAGCTATATAATCAGATATTTACTGAAAACACATTCAAAATTAGCATTTCTCATATGAATATTCCCAGTATTTATGATTAGCTTGAGAATCACATGAACAAATACTCTCCACACATCAAAGATTTCTATCTTTACACAGAGAAGAGACAAAGGATTGTGAAATGGAATTCATCATTATTTTCCTGGGCAGTTTAGAAAACAGAAAGGATGCAACTATTGTTAAGGCATGAAGTAAATTAAAAGAGAAATTGTGAGACATGCAGAGACAAGTTAATGGGCTCCTATTCTCCAGGTTGCTACATCTTAGATGTTTGTACCTTTATCACTACAAGAAGGAAATAATCAAATTCTTATTATATTCCTAATCTTTTAGTAATACAATACCAACACTATATATTTTAAATGAGCTTTCAAAATGTTCCATCATTTATATACTGCTGATATATCTTCTCATTTTGCTCTGAAGATTTTTCATCTGGCCGTACATCATGGCTCATGTCTGTAATCCTAGCACTGTGAGAGGATGAGCCGGGTAGACTGCTTGAACTCATGAGTTCAAGATCAGTCTGAGCAAGAGCAAGACTTCATCTCTTTTGCAAATAGAAAAAAACTAGCTGGTCAGGTGGTGCAGGCCTGTAGTGTTGGCTACTAGGAAGGCTGAGGCAAGAGGTTCACTTGAGCCCAAGAGTTTGAGGTTACTATGAGCTATGACCCCACAACACTGTAGCTTGGGGCAACAGAGTGAGATTTTTTATTAAAAAAAAAAAAAAGAAAAAAAGATAATTTTATATGTGGGGAGATAATTTAAAGAAAGATAAGAAAAGAAAAACAAAAGAAAAGAATGAAAATCTGACAGTGGCAGCAGGTCTATTCTGCCCTCAATCATCCTTACATTAAACTATTATCATTTTGTAAATGATCCTATTTTTGAGTTTAGCCCTATAAATATAAAAAAATAGCTGATCAAAAATTATTGAATTCAAGACCTTGATCTTAGTACTAGCAGTTTTCAAAAAATTGTAATGGTTCGATCTACAATTGTTACTTGATGCAGTTCTTAGCAAGGACCACTATCTCTGTTCTCTATATAAACATGGATATAGCAGAGTAGTGTGGATAGTATTTGGTTTAGAAAAAGCAAAACAGCTGAAGCTTATGGAAACAGAGTAAGTGAAGAAAACAGTATTACAGGAAACATTATTCACTTATCCTTGTTTGTCATTGTATTACCATCATTGTGTTGCCACAGGAGAGCCAGAAGAAATAAGAAACCAAGAAGGAACTATTATTGTATAAACATCTTCAAAATCAATAATAGTAAGAAAAGCATCCCTTAAAGAATTGAGACTCTGCACACAGTTACAATGAGCAGGAAATGATTACTTCTCTCTCAGCTTATTTTATATTTGGACAAAAATTTAAAAAGTAATGTCAAATATTTCAGATCACTGAGCCATTCCCCAGAAACCCGTCTGTAAGGTGTCAGTCCTATAACAAAACTTATGTGTCTGTTGTGCGATTCAGGACTCTCTCACAGTTATATGAACAGGTGTCTGTCTCATGAATATAATGTTAGTTCTTTTAAGTTAAAGATTATCTTTTATTCATTTTGATATTTCCACTAAGTACTATAATATTCTAAGAAAATCTAAGTATAAAATATCTGAAGAATGAATGACAAAGCAATAAATTACAGATTGGCTTTTAAAAGATACTTTCTAAAATTTTATTTTGTTTTTCTATTTTATACCTACCAATGATATTAGTCTTAACAGAGAGTGATAGTTTTATTAATGTATATATTCTAGTGATATTTGTTGTATTTCCAGTATGTGCCAGCCTCTGAGACAAAATTGAAGAAGGTAAATTGAATCTCTGCCATCACAGAGCTTCCATCATGGATGCAAAGCATATGTTATATTCTCTAAGTATAATAAAATATTTCAAAACCCATGATTTTGTTAGTACAGGGTTCTATTACCGTGTATAGCAGGAAGAAGTATTCTAGAGTAGGAAGGTCTTCCTAAAGAATCCATTTTAAAGCTGATACAAGTAAGAAATTATAAAAAAAAAAAAAAAAAAAAAAAGGGGGGGTGGGGATAGAGCATCAGGGGAAGGATAAGAATGTTGTGTGTAATGCTCAATTAGATCTATGGATATGAATTTATGACCAATTGAAATATAATTGTCCAGATCTATGAATATGAATTTATGACCAATTGAAATATAATGTCCAGATAGTAACATTACTTATTAAAACTTTAAAGTTTATCTTCAGAAGAATTAATAATAAGATTTTTATGTATGTTACACTAATCATTTTTATCTTTGCAAATTGGTGTAAAAATAAAGCATAGGCCCCCTTAGAAAAGTCTACAACATAAAAAAGCAAAAATAATTTTATATGTGGGGAGATAATTTAAAGAAAATGTGTTAAATAATTTAGCAAAAAGGATTTTTGAGAGGGGGACAATTCATGGAAAATAAAATAATTGATCATTAAAATATTTAAAAACAGAAAAGTGTTTAAATTGAAGATTAAAGCAAGTTTTTATTCCTAATAAATATTTAATTGCATAAATTATAGTGAGACTATTCTGTTCTTTTAAGCTGGATACTCAGATCACATTGGCAGGAATGTCTTTTCAAAGGTTGTATTTTAAGACTATGCTCTCAGCTTTTTCAAGCATCAATGTAAGAAAAACTCAAATGAAAAATCATTTCTGCATTCGTCATGAATGTAGTCTTCATAAAATTCCAAAGGGAGAAATTTCTTTACCAGTTTAGCAAGAGGTAAAACTTTGTATCTCTTCAGGAATGAGAATGCGTCCCTCATTGGATAATACGAATTATGCAACTTACATGTGCGTTCCTCATATACATTTGTAAATGTGTGTGTGTGTGTGTGTGTGTGTGTGTGTGTACACATGAACTCCAGGAAGCTAACAATCACAAAAGATAAACAATTATATTAACTAAACTAATGGTCCTTCCAAAAGTATTTCTTTCTACTTCCAGATTATTTATTTTATTTCAGCTTTTTTCTTTTCTTTTTCTTTCTTTTTTTTTTTTTTGAAGTTTTTGACCAGGGCTGGGTTTGAACCTGCCACCTCCAGCATATGGGGCCAGTGCCTTACTCCTTTAAGCCACAGGCGCTGCCCACACCTTTTTTTCTTTATTGCAAATCATTGGGTTGTACTTGGAAAAAAAAAAAATACACAAGTATATCAATGCACAATAAGAAAGAGAAACCATTGCAAGTATTTTTCAGAGACTCCCACAGCACAATTCACTTAATCTCTAAAAGTAGCTATAATAGTTTGATTGACAAAGACAAAGAAAATTATTATATACATAGTTCATAATTTCTAGTAAACTGGTCAATTCTAGCAACATATTAGTAAAATTGTTCTTCATAAGCCATAAGAAAATTTACCAAAGTGTACAATTTTGGTTTAGTAAAGATACATTACATAGAAACTCTAATATGTGGCAAAATAGTTGCAGAAGAATCCCTGCGTATAAGTATACAATCTAGCAGTGGTAATGCTCAAGAATAAATTTATTATAAGATCCTAGTCATTTTAATGCAAGAGTTAATGAATATGATATGTAAATAATCCTGAAATTCCATTAACAGACTCCCAGAAAAATTCAACAGCTCCAAGAATTAACAAGAATAATTTATCAAACCAAAAACCTATAGCTCATCAAAATAAATAGCTTTCACTCTGTGAGGGAACACGTGAATGGGTAAAAAACCAAGCAATGGACTAAAAGAAAAGATTGGCTAACCACATAGCTGATAAAGACCTATTATCAATAATATATAAAGAATGCTAAAAAAGCCAAAAGTAAAACAAAATCAACAATCCAACTAGAAATGAGCAAAAGATATTAGTAGAAATTTTTACAAAAGAGGATTTACCAATGGCAAATAGATACATAATAAGATATTCATTATCATTAACCATCAGAGAATTGTAACCTAAAACCACAAGGCGACGTTATCACACAAATATTAGAATAGATACAATAAAAATAGTGGCAATACTCACAGTGGAGAGAGTAGAGAGAAAGTGAATCATTCATATACTAGCGGTGGGAATATACAATGGTAAAATGGAACTCTGGAAAACAACTTGGCAGTTTCCCATAAAACTAAATATTCAGTTACTGTATGTGGTAGACAGAATAACGCTGCCCTGTCCACAAAACCCCCACCAAAGAATGTCCACATCCTGATTCCCAAAACTGGTGAATATTTTATCTTACTTACAACAGAGACTTCGCAAAGGTCGTTAAATAAAGGAGCTTGACAGGGGAGGATTAATCAGGATTGTCCTGGTGAACTCAGTGTGTTCACAGGGTACTTATAAGGGAGGAACAGTCAGAGGCAGAGGAAGAGATGTGACCGTAGAAACAGAGGTGAGAGAAAGAAAACTGTCCACATACAATGGTGCTGGCTTTGAAAAGGAGGAAGGGGCATGATCCAGGATTGTGGATAACCCCTAGAAGCTGGCGTAAGCTAGGAACCAGCTTCTCCCCTAGAAATCACAGAAGGAATACAAATCCACACTTTGATTTTAGGCCAGTGAGATTCTAGCCTTCACAATGGTGAGCTAATAAAATTTGTATTACTTAAACCACTGTGGTGATATGTTATAGTAGTGACAAGAGGCTAATACACCATAGAAACTAGGGATTGTACTGCTAGGTGTTTATTTCAGAGAAGTGAAACCTGTTCACACAAAAACCTGCACCTGAATTTCATAGCAGCTTTACTCATAATGTTTAACCACTTGCCCTTCAATGGGCGGATGGTTAACAAACTGCAGTGCATACATTACATCACCACAGAGTAATGAAAAGATACAAACTACTGATACAGTCAACTTTATTTTTTATGAGATTATACTGACTTAAAAACAGCCATTTTCAAAGATTATATAATATTTGATTCATTTCTATAACATTTTTTAAATGACAAAGTTTTAGAAAGTAGAATACGATACTATCTTCTGGGATACGAGGTGGTGAGAGAGGAGAGGAGGATGGTTGGTGTGAAAAACTGGTGACGAAAACTTTGGTGAATCATCAAGAGGAATTTTACTTACAAAATTATTTGATATTCAGATCAATTGATAAAGGTCATATAATCCTCCCATAGCTATTCAATTAGAATCCAACATAATCACTCTGCCAATTGTACTATTTCATTCTGGTTTTAGTTTTTTCTCCATGGCAGGGTCTGACGTTACGAGCAAATATATAGAAAGCCTTCAGAAATAGTCACCTGCTCACCTATTAATGGAACAGCTACCTTAGGAAGCTGACATTTAAATTGTAGAGACCAGCAAATGTATTAAGATACTTTGCCCCAATCAATTATTTATAGGAGCTTCTGTGGACTAGTAAGGTGAAAAGCCCCTTATTAACAATATTATTCATTACAGAGATTTGTATCTGTTGTCTACCTTTCTAAATCATGCATCTACAAACAGATTTGGCAAGATTTTTAACAAGAAATCTTATATTCTTATATATGCACACGCTCATCAGTGATAGAAATGACCTACTAGATGGAAATAACATCCTATGGAACCATAAACAAAATTCACTTTGTATATATATTTTTTTCCTTTTCTTATTTATAACATTATTGAACCATCTAAAAGATTACTTCTATCATGATGATTTTGACCATAAAACATGTATGTAAATTTAAATGGAGATTCAATACAATTTTAAAATCTGAACAGATTGAAAATTATATGTAGCAATGATGCACTTTATAGGTATCTTGTGTTAAATCAATTTAACATTTAAGAAATAAGAACAAAAGAAGAATCAGAAAGATGCACCATCTTCTTAAGGGCTAGACCCAGTACTACAAACCAACTAAGGGTATTTTATGGGTCTAAAAATCTACCATCTGGTGAAATGGTGAACATATAGTTTTAATTTGGTTCTTTGAATGGCATCGCACCAAAATAATGGTCTTTCTTAATTATGTTAATCCATTTTGTAGGATAATATTTAGAAATAAACATATCCTACATCAAGCACACAAAGTGAACTCGGTGTGAGTTTAAAATGGCTTGCTTTTTTTCCAGAGGCTTGAGGGACCCCCTGGGACACACACAGAGTTGGCTTGCCTAGAGTTAAAAATTCCACAAGCCATTTTCTGAAGCTGTGCACCCTGTGAAATCTGAGATCAAATGGCATGCCACCCTTCCTCAGAGATACGGGCCAGAGGGTTGACGTATATTAACAACATATTGTCAGAGGTGTATAGGTGCTCTGCCTTGAGGAAAAGACAACAGTCCTTACTTTATACTGAGTAAGCTGAGTGAATGCTTGAAGATATTCTTCCATTAACTCTGTTCCCCTGTGGCTACTTTCTTCTTTATGATCTCTATTTAGATATCTACCCAGAGATTAATCAGTGTCTAGAAGAAAACGTTTACTACAAAAGTGGTTGTGTTGATATCGTAACAGGATATTTCAAGTTAATTTCAGATAGGTAAAATGAGGTAATGGTGAAACTAACAGATAATAGATTAAGTGTATACATGACTAGAAAGGTATAAAATCAAAACCCTGAGTAAAGAATTTCACTACACGCCATCCCATTTTGTGTAGTCTGTTTCTTGACTTAATAATTACAGGAGCAATTTTACACCCACGGCAAAGCTGCTGTTCGTTCGCGTCTCCGGTCATGTAACACATTTGGTTTGAGTTCACATTCATAAACAGAAATATAAATTTAAACAATTTTGTAATAACTATGTTCTAAATGTTGGCTGTGAGCAGAAAGTAATCTCAGCTTAATTAGCTGCTTACTTCTATATGCTAAATTAGAATTACATTACTAAATAAAAACCTTTAAATTATACAGTGAAAATAATCTCCAAACATAATTACCAGAATCTCTACAGGAAGATGTAATGACTGTGGTCTAAATTCTCTCTTCACATTCATTTTGCATCTCCCACAGAAGCCAAGGACACAACGGCATACAGATCTAAGGGCCAAATATCAATTTACTAGGAATTCTTTTGCGTAACTAATGGAGAATATATCATGAAAGCTTAAAATATGCAGCTATGTATAGTGAAACCAACTTAAGACAAAATTCATCCTTTTAGAAGCAGGGATTAAGAATCACTGCTAACCTTGATTTTCTAGGCAACTCACTGTCCTTAAAGAACTTACTTCATTAGTCTATGTCTAACATTATGCAACTGTAAAATGTCAATAATAAAAATTCATTTAAATCACGGGATGTTTGGGAAACTCGTGTTTATAAAGTGCAAAAAGATTTGGGTGGTGCCTGTGGCTCAAAGGGGTAGGGTGCCGGCCCCATATGCCAGAGGTGGTGGATTCAAACCCAGCCCTGACCAAAAACTGCCAAAAAAAAAAAAAAAAAAAAATGCAAAAAGAATTGTGGATGAAAGTGCAGATGGGAAGCGTGTGAATGACATGCTCTGCTCTCTGTCTGGCACGATGCTGGTGAGCAGTAAGCAGTAGTTGATAATGACTGCATTCATGAAAGTCATCAGAAGCAGAACTCTGATATGTCAGGTGGCTGAACAATCTAAAATACGACTGTATTTCAGTGGAGCTCCATGATCCGACTTCTCAGATTAGTACATCACCTAAGGAAGAGGCTAGTTAAAAAGAAAAAAAAGAAGAAGAAGAGGAAAAGAAAGAAAGAAAAGAAACAACATACTCAAAGGCCTAACAGCTTGAACAATAAATGCATATAGCCGAAAACACATCTATAGCAGAGTGGCCCAAAAACATAAACTCTGAAATTAGACAGCTGCTTTCAATCCCAACTCTACTTGATAGACCTTGGATAAGTTTTTCAACAACACTAATACAACTGAAAACAGACTCAAAAGTTTTGTAAGAATTGGTGAAATAATATATACAGCCCCTAATTATGAATTTTCAACCTTACACACACATTTACTAGAAATCATACTTCGAGTACCCATACAATCATTCAGTTTTTCACTTTCAGTACAGTATTCAATAAATTACCTAAGATATTCAACACTGTATTGTCACATAGGCTTGTGTGAGATAATTTTTCCCAACTGTAGGCTAAGGTAAGGGTTTGAACACATTTAGGGTGGACCAGCCTGATGTGTTCTCTTTTTTCTTTTCTTTTTTGTAGAGATGGGGTCTTGTTACATTTTCCAGACTCGAGTGCACTGGCATTTCATAGGCACAATCATTATGACAATAATTATGACAATCATTGTCATTACAGTCTTAAACTCCTAGGCTAAAGCAACACTCCTGCCTACGTCTCTAAGTGTCTGAGGTTACAGGTGCAAGCCACTGTACCTACTAATTTAGAACATTGGTAGTTAAATCATGAAAATTTAAATGCAATTTTTTTATACAACAGGCTCGGGCAGGGATTGAACTGATAGCCCCTGCTTAACAAGACCAGTGTTTTAACCACTAAGCTATGGAGCCCAGGTTTAAAATGTGAATTTTTAAAAATCCACTACCACTACCTAATTTCGGATTCAACCTCAGGCCCAAGTCTGTCTCTGTCTAACATTTTTATTTTTCCAGAAATGCCCAATTCACCTCAAATCTATATAATTGTGGGTGGTAACAGCCCTCTCATTTTCCATATAAACTCAGTCTTGTTCACAATGTTAGGGGATTTTAGAAAGGCCTTGGAAATGTATTGTACTTACGTATTCCTGAGCCCTACTCTGGGATTTTGATTTAGCACTGCTGAATCTGGACATGCAGAAGCACCCCCATTTGATTCCGTAACAGGAACAACCTAAACATGCTTTCCAGAAACCCTCCCCAGGAGTATTGACGGCAAGCTCAAAGTGATTACAGAGTCTGATAAAGCAGCCAGAAGTGCTCATGAAATCTTTGGCAGCATTATGAGCTGTCGGCATAAAGAGCTATAATATCCAGATCAAGAAAGTTAAGTCTCTATTCCCTGTAATGACCAAATTAAATTTGAAATACTACGTTTGGTTATGCATATAAATTTTTTTAATTAAATCATAGCTGTGTACATTAATATGATCATGGGGCATCACACACTAGTTTCACAGACCAGTTGACACATTTACATCACACTGGTTAACATAGCCTTCCTGGTAATTTCCCAGTTATTGTGTTAAGACATTTACATTCCTCATTTACTAAGTTCCACATATACCCTTGTAAGATGCACCGCAAGTGTATTCTCACCAATCCCCCTCCCTCCTCCCCTTTCTCTCCCCTCCCTCCCCCCCTTTCCCCCTTTCCCCTATTCCTAGGTTGCTATTGGGTTATAGCATTCATGTGAAAGCCCTAAATTAGTTTCATAGTAGGGGTGAGTACATTGGATACTTTTTCTTCCATTGTTGAGATACTTTACTAAGAAGAATGTGTTCCAGCTCCATCCATGTAAATATAAAGGAGGTAAAGTCTCCATCTTTCTTTAAGGCTGTATAATATTCCATGAAGTACATATACCACAATTTATTAATCCATTCGTGGATCGATGGGCACTTGGGTTTATTCCATGACCTAGCAATTGTGAATACAGCTGCAATAAATATTCTAGTACAAATATCTTTGTTATGATATGATTTTTGGTCTTCTGAGTATGTGCCCAGTAGAGGAATTACAGGATTGAATGGTAGGTCTATTTTTAGATCTTTAAGTGTTCTCCATATATCTTTCCAAAAGGAATGTATTAATTTACATTCCCACCAGCAGTGTAAAAGTGTTCCCTTTTCTCCACATCCAC
>CAUYPK010114518.1:0-11464 GCA_963574355.1 Loris lydekkerianus
CCAAAATTTACCAATAAAAAAATAGCGACGGGGGAGGGGGCAGGTTGCAAAAAGGTGTAGGGCACCGGCCTCTTATGCCGCAGGTGGGTAGTCAAAACCCACCCCTGCCAAAAAAATGAAAAAAAAAAAAAAAAAAAAAAAAAGAGAAATACAAGACAGAGGCAAAAATACATATACACAATTTAAGAAAGGAAAACAAGCTGTATTAAAAGAGTAATACTCAGTACATATTGATAATAACAGATGAACACAAGTCACATTTGACTTCTGCAATTATCAGAGGGGCTCAGAGTGGTCACCATGGAACATATTGGTAACATCTGTTAAAACATATACGTGTTTTTGGCAGCCCCAGTATGGCCCATGCAGAGAAACACTCAGGATCGTACAGACGCCAAGAGACACCTCAGCCCAGACTCTGCGTAACACACACCTTAGCATTTTTGCCTAGA
The DNA here is from genome assembly GCA_963574355.1 of Loris lydekkerianus. Classification (NCBI taxonomy): domain Eukaryota; kingdom Metazoa; phylum Chordata; class Mammalia; order Primates; family Lorisidae; genus Loris; species Loris lydekkerianus. Next base: position 453 of record CAUYPK010114518.1, read on the forward strand.
GTTTCACAAAGTTACAGAACATGACTGTTTCCACTGAAACCATTTTTATTCTAGTCCCTGACCATAGCTTTTTAGCCCAAATCCCTGCAAATCTGCTCTCCGGCCTTCCCTGGAGGTCACCATCTTTCCTGTCTTAACACACCTGCGGGGGGATTATCCAAAGTCAGCTCCCCAAAGGAGGGGACCAAGGCAACTTACCAGCCAGTCAGTTGTGTGCCTCTTTCTGGGACTAGGAGGGCCACTTATTTTGCAACGGTGCTTTCTTGCTGCGCAGATGGGCAGGCAGGCAGCTGGAAATCTTGGGCACCTTTGCAGAATGACAGCACAGAACTAAGGGCGCCCGGGGCAGGAGGCCCACAGCTTTCCTGGAAACGGATACCGGAATTGTCGGTGTTGATAACGAGAGAACGTCTGATAAGGCTTGCTGGGCCCCGACTGAGATTCCCCTCTGAGGTTGCTCTCTTTTCAAATAATTCTTCCCTAGGCTCAGCATTTAGCGGAATATTTAATCTTGTATCCATCTAGTCCCCCTTCCCGATGCACGGTCAGGCCAGCATTATCATCCTGGAGGACAGGAAACGTGTCACCCCGACAACAGGGTCCCTCTCCATCCAGACTCTGCCTTTGGTGTTTAGGATGCCTGGGCTTCCTCTTTTTGCAGAAGGACATCTCAGCTCAGTTTCCCACGAGCTATCTCTCTGCTGCAGCCCAGCTCACCAGAATCTTGTTTTTTCTCCCATGTTCTGTCACTTTTTTGTCTCCCCCAAAGCTGATCTGGACAGTGTCCAGTATCGTCATGTTCTCTGATAGACTGAGCCCCATTCTGATTTGCCTTTGTTATCATCTGGTCTCTGACAGCAGACCCCCAATGTAGCTGTTCTTCCCCTTTTTTTTTTTAACCGAGTTTCACTCTGTCACCCTAGGTAGAGTGCGGGGCATCATAGCTCACAGCAACCTCAAACTCCTGGGCTCAAGCGATCCTCCTGCCTTAGACTCCTGAGTAGCTTGGACTACAGGCACCTGCCACAACAGCCAGCTAGTTTTTCTATTTTTAGCAGAGATGGGGTCTCACTCTTCCTCAGGCTGGTGTGAAACTCCTGAGCTCAGGCAATCCACCTGCCTTGGCCTCCCAGAGTGCTGGGATTATAGGCATGAGCCCCAATGTCCAGTTTGCACCTGTTCTTTGCAATGAGACCTCAAACCTCCATCTTTGATTAAATATTTAAAAAAAATTTTTTTTTGGAGACAAACTCTCACTATGTCACGCTTGATAGAGTGCTGTGGCATTGCAGCTCACAGCAACCTCCAACTCTTGGGCTCAAGTGATTCTGTTGCCTCAGCCTCACAAGAAGCTGGGACTACAGGTGCCCTCTACAATGCCCGGCTATTTTTTTGTTGCATTTGCATTGTTGTTTTGGCAGGCCTGGGCTGGGTTCAAACTTGCCACCCTCAGTGCATGTGGCCCATGTCGTAACCACTGTGCTATGGTCACCGAGCCTCCATTTTTTATTTATAGAGTCACTCTCAGGGTGGAAATATGTGTCTGCCTCTCTCTTCTATGACAACCTTCTTTCCCGGCACCAGGACGCAGGAGACATCAGCAGGAAGGCTGAAGAAATAGTCACTCCTGGTAGCACTGGGTAACTTAACACCCCCGAGACTCTTTGGAAGGCTGATAACTGTGATCACAGCCCGTTTTCTCCTTCCACAGAAAGTGAGAGCATTTGGGGCTATTGCTCCTGAGATAGAGGCCTCTTTGCTTCTTGGCTGTAGTCGCAGAACGTTTTATCACTTAGTATACAAGGTCTGACAATTAAGTTCATGAACGTGTCACCGGGTGCTTACATTGGCAGCCCTGGACAGACAGCTCAGTGAGGTCTCATGACCTTGGTATAGGAGGGTCTCACAGCTCTGTTCATGTAGGCGTGAGGCAGTGTCTTGCTGAGTGGTGTAATGTGCCATCACGGGAATGTTGGAGCTTGAAATAGAATGGACAAAACATTCCCAAATGTCTGGCTGCACTTCGCAAGAGCAGAAGTGAAATCAGGGTTGTGCTAGTCCAAGTTTATGGGGACAACAGCATAAAGACAAGGGTGCTGTTTCCAATTTTAATCTCAGGTGTATCCACATGAAGTAGAATGGTTTGCAAGTATTTCTTCTTTTTCTGTTGTCTATAAGATTTGGTATAATATGTCTTTTGAAATTATGTTTTGTTTTTATTTATAAATATTAGTTGTCTATTTTTTGAGACTTTGGGAAAAAAAAAATAAAAAGTTAACCGATGACTCCATACTGAACCTCGGAGTCAAAGCATTCTATGATAGACATACTCTTATCTGACAATGTGAATGTTACTTTTTTTGCATTATTATTATTATTGATAAATAACACAAAAAAGAAAAAAGAAAATGGCGCTGTATAAATGGATTAGATATGCAGTTCTCAACCTGTGGGTTGCAACCCCTTTGTAACCATGAAAATACATCGCGGCATTAGGAATGCTGAGAACCACAGGATTAGATGTTTTTCTTAAGGGAGAGAAAGTGTTGTTGATGGAGAATGGTCCCGGTGACCAGTAAGGAGCAGAACTGATAAAAACATTGCAAGAATTCATCAAAGGGCCAGGTGTGGAGACTCATGCCTGCAATCTTAAGCACTCTGGGGGCCAAGGCAGGTGGATTGCCTGTGCTCAGGCATTCAAGACCAGCTTGAGCAAAAGCAAGACTACATCCCTAAAAAAACTAACCGCGCATTGTGGCAGGTGCCTGTAGTCCCAGCTACTTGGGAGGCTGAGGCAGGAGGATTGCTTTAGCTCAAGACTTTGAGATTGCTATGAGGTACGATGCACTCTACCCAGGGTGACAGAGTAAGACTGTCTCAGAAAAAAAAAAAAAAAAAAAGAATTCGTCAACTTATGTATCAAAATGCTCAGCTCACTATGAGCAGCATAGCAGACCAAGTAAACACTGATAAACAGGAACATCTTAAGTAAAAAAAATCTCTGCTAACAACTCACGGCTCTTGCGTCACGACAGTGCACCAGCTCACACAGCACTGTCCATGAGGGAGCTTTTAGCCAGTGAACAAATAACTGTATTGGGGTCCTCTCCCTACTCACCTGCTCTGGCCCCCAATGACTGTTTTCTTTATGAAAAGATAATGAAAATATTGAAAAGAAGATGTTTTGATGACATTCAGGACTTCTAAGGGTCATAGGATGATAGCTATGATGACCGTTGCAGAAAAAGAGTTCCAAAATTCCTTTAAATGGTGGACTAGGCGCTGGTGTCTGTGCACAGCTTCCCAAGGGGAGAATCTCAAAGGGGACTGTAGTGATATTCAGGAATGAGACACAAAGCACTTTTTCTAGGATGAGTTCGCCAACTTCATCGTCAGACCTTGTGGGTGGAAGAGATTCTGCCCACCAAGTGACGTGAGCAAGTAGCTCTTCCAGTCTTGCTGTGATTGCATGGCCAAAGAGTCAGCACTGCTGGGTCTACAACGTCCAGCCTGTGCCCTGTCTAATGAAAACAGTGGGATTCTAGCCATCTCTCTTTGCTTCCACCAGGAAAAGAAGGTCGATATACTCTGGTGCCCTCAGTAGGAAGATTCTTGGGAGTTGGAAAGTAACATCTCCAAGCATAGGACCAAAAATCTCAAGCAGGCATCAGATTCTAGGTCAGAGAAGAAGGGTGTGGTTTTGAATTCACTAAGTGCATTCATCCACAAACTGCATCAGGAATCTACCTTGTTCCTGGCGTTGCACGGACATTGGTGAAAGGGACACTCCCCTTTCACCAATGTGTGATGAAAACATTGCAAGAGAGACAAGGAAAGACAAACTCAGGTTGGCGCCCGTAGCATAGTGGTTATAGCAACAGCCACATACACCGAGGCTGGCGGGTTCGAACCTGGCCCTGGGACAGCTAAACAATGACAACTACAACCAAAAAGTAGCCAGGTGTTGTGGCAGGTGCCTGTAGTCCCAGCGACTTGGGAGGCTGACACAAGAGAATCGCTTGAGTCCGAGAGTTTGAGGTTACTGTGAGCTGCAACAGCACAGCACTCTACCAAGGGCGACATAGTGAGACTCTGTCTCAAAAAAAGAAAAAAGAAAAGACAAACTCCTTGTTATCACCGAGCGTACTTCGTAGCAGAAAAGATGGCAAAAATAGGGAAAATTGTAAGTGAAGGTCGTGAGTTAGTTTGCTAGGCCTGCCATGGCCAAGTCCCACGAACAGGGTGGCTTAACCAGTGGAAACTCTGGGGTTAAGATTTCTGAAGCCTGTAAGTTCAAGCAATCCTGTTACCAGGTATCTACCCAGGAGAAAAAAATCATTTTACCATAAGGATATTTGCACATGAATGTTTATAGTAGCTTAATTCTCAACCACAAGGACGTCGAATCAACCCAAGTGTCCATCAGCCCAGGAATGGATTAGCAAACTGGCGCCACAGGATACTATGCAGCCATAAAAAGGATGGAGACTTTACACCTTTTTCATTTACCTGGATAGGGTTGAAACACATTCTTGTTTGTAAAGTACCTCAAGAATGGAAAAGCAAGAATCCAACGCACTCAATTATAATATGAAACTAGTGGATGAATCTCGTGCCCACGAGAGAAAAAAACAATTAAGCTCATGAAGTGGAGAAGGGAGGGGGTTAATTTGCTCCCCTCTGCTGGCCACAAAGTTGGGGTGCATCGCACACTTCCCAGGTGAGTGACTCAGGTACAACTCCGACTTTTCCAAACAAATGCAAACAATGTAACTTAATTGTATGGACCTTTATATTAATCTGAAAAAATAATAATAAATGGAGATGGGTCATGGAGAATAGGAAACCACCCCCCCCACACACAAATAAACCACTTTTCTTTATAAATTAAGAAAAGAAAAGTGTCCCAGGGCTGGTTCCTCCAGAGGTCCCCCCACCCTTGGCGTGGAGATGCCGTCTTTCCCTGGGTCCTTGTACAGGGGATGTGGATGAACTGGAACTCTCAGATACTGATTGTGGGAATCCAGCATTGGACAGCCACCTTGCTGAAGATTTCTGTTTGTGTGTTTGTTTTTACCTCCTGTTTGTTTGTTTTTGTAAAGTCAGATGCCTGTTCTCAGGTGGCTGAGGAAATTCAACTCATAGGTATTTCGCCGAGAGAAATGACAACTTATATCCACAGAAAGACTTGCTAGAGGTGAAGACTAAATAATCTTTGATTATAGCAGCCCAACGCTGGAAATGATTGAGATGCCCATCAAAAGGAAAAGATAGAAATTGTGGGTCCAGGCGTGGTGGCTCCCACCTGAAATCCCGGCACTTTTGGAGGCTGAGATGGGAAGATGGCTTCAGGCCAGGATTTGGAGACCAACCTGGGTAACATAGCAAGACCCCATCTCTAAAAATGACAATTAAAAATTAGCCGGGGGATGGTGGCAGACACCTGCAGCCCAGCCTACAAAGAAGGATCACTTGGGCCCCACAGTTGGAGGCTACACTGAGCTGTGATCACCACTGCCATTGATGGAGACAACTGCCTTTTTTTTTTTGAGTTTCACTATGTTGCCCTCGGTAGAGTGCTATGGTGTCACAGCTCACAGCAACCTCAAACTCTTGGGCTTCAGGGATTCTCTTGCCTCAGCCTCCCAAGTAGCTGGGACTATAGACACCCGCCACAATGCCCAGCTATTTTTGTTGTTGTTGCAGTTGTCATTGTTGTTTAGCTGGCCCGGGCTGGATTTGAACCCACTAGCCTCGGTGTATGGGGCTGGCACCCTACCCACTGATCTACGGGTGCCACCAACAACTGCTTTTATTTTTTATTTTTTTTTGTCTCAAAAAAAAAAAATAATAATTTGTGTCCAATGAAATGTTCCTGAACAATAAAGACAGAAAAACCTCGTGATACTCAGGAATATGGATGAATCTCAAAGACCAACTGAGCTCAAAACACCAGAAGGATTCACAGTGTGAGCTGTGTTCTGAGTGATGGTTAACACTAGGGGTCAACGGGGCTGGAGGGTGGGGTGTCTCAGTGGCTGATGGAGATGTTCCTGTTCATGTCTGTGTGTGTGTGTGGTGGGGGATCCAGAGGAGACTGGTCTGTGCACTGGGAGAGGAAGAGTTACCCTCCATGGGGGTAGCACCATCCCACTGGTTGCAGGAATGCTTAGAAAAAGCACTTGGAAAAAGGGGATATTCAGCCTCCATTCCCTTCCTGGGATGACATCATCATTGCTGCCATCTTTATTGTTCTAGAACAGATTTAGGGCTTTGCAAACATTGGGCAGAAAGTGCAGAGAGCTCACACACACCTTCTCACCCCTCCCCACGTCCCCCTGTGATGAGCATGTTGGGTGGTTGTGGGCAACCTATTAGGATTGACAGGCCAGTACAGAGAACTTCTCACTGACCGAGCCACTGGCCACTCAAGGTTGTCTCCCAATGCTGGACGTGCTGTGGGTTTGGACAAACATGTGATGCCTCGAATCCACCGTTCCAATGTGGGGTACTTCCACTGACCAGGTTGAGGATATTTAAGGCAGAAGACCAGTTTCTATTCGCCCTCGGACTCTCACTGCATGAAACAGATGCCATGGGCAGTGGTGAGGAGGGAGCCCAGAGACTGGGCTCTGACAGATGGTCCTGGCTCTCCATCTGTGCCCCAGGATGGCCCCAGCCCTCTCTCTGTGCCCCAGGATGGTCTTGGTCTTGCCTCTGTCCTTTTCCTGCTTTCCTGGCCCGGGGTAGGTTTGGGTCCCTCCTCCTGTGCAGTCAGTAGCTCCGTGTACCCCGGGATGAACTAGAGGAGGCTGTCCTGCCATGGGTTAAAAGTACATCTTCTTTTCTATTTTTCTAGGAATGGGGAACTCACCGTGTTGCCCAGACCGGTCTTGAACTTCTGCCCTCAAGTGACTGTCCTATGGGAGTCAGCTGCTCCCCACATAGGACAATGAAGACACCTGTACCCAGCGGGTGAGATGTATGGGGCATAGCATTATCTATATGCCAAGGGGTGAGATGTATGGGGCACAGCGTTTTCTATACGCCAAGGGGTGAGATGTATGGGGCATAGCGTTTTCTATACGCCAAAGGGTGAGATGTATGGGGCACAGCGTTTTCTATACGCCAAGGGGTGAGATGTATGGGGCATAGCATTATCTATACGCCAAGGGGTGAGATGTATGGGGCACAGTGTTTTCTATACGCCAAGGGGTGAGATGTATGGGGCATAGCATTATCTATACACCAAGGGGTGAGATGGACGGGGCATAGGGTCACTCAGGGGGTGAGATGGATGGGGTACAGAGTCACCTGTACCCCAGGGATGATTTGGACAGAGCCCAGGATCACTTGTACCCCAGGGGTGCGATGGATGTGGTTGTGCAGAATCCATTTAGTTTCACAACAGCCTCTCCAGCCACTGGATGTGGACTGTGTTTGTCAATGGGCCTTCCAAGGTGGACTCTGTCCTCCTGGAACTTGGCCGGGGTCTGCTCCTTCCCACATGCAGTGGGATGGCTGCTCTGTGAGGGCAGGTGCTACTGAGAGCCCATCCTGGTCACAACCTCCGCAGACCATGTCGCTCTCCCCTTCTTCACCCATCTAGGCCAAGTCTTACGGGTGACACTGTCCAGCCTGTCTCGCAGCTAATGTCAAAGGACACTGTTTCATCTGACCCGCAGGCCTCATCTGGTCCTCACAGCTAGTGTCCCCAGAATGACCCCCCAGGTGACACACTAGCCTCAAGGCTCCGGGCCTCCTGCTGGGGAGTGAACCAAGTCTAGGCTGGGGGCTCTCAGGATCCACAGGGCGTCTACTTCCAGGACCCTGAGCTGAGCAGAGTTGAGGGGGTCCCTCCGTGCCAGGGAAGGGACGGCCTCTTCTCCTTTGCCTCCTCTTGGGCACATCTTGCGTCTGTGGGGCAGACCCCTGTCACCTCTCCAGCCACAGCCTCCTATGGGCTCCTCTGTTGTCCAGTCTCCCCTTGGGGAGTGGTCAGTGTGGGCCCACTTCACCAGCGATTCCCAGGAGACAGCCAGGCCTGATGACAGGGCAGAGCAGACACACAGCATCTGGAACGCCTGCGTGTATGGGCGTCCCCTATTCCCAGTAGGTTGAAATCTGGGTGCACACAGTGTGCTTTCTTTTCCTTCTCCTTTGCTAACCATTATTCAGCTTGAGCAAATCTGGGTGACTTTTTGTTAAAACGATCTCTGGCTTGCAGACACCCCCCTCCCCAGGAGGGCGGAGCTGGGCTGTGATTGCCAGATGGGCAGTGGGCTGATCACTGAGTGCTTCAGAAATCCGAGAGCTTCACTTTACAGACCCAGAGAGCAGGTTCTGTAAAGATCCAACGTGCAGAAACAGAAGTTAAGGTATGTAGGCTCTCGATTTTGAGTGGGGTTGTCTCAGAGCCATTGAACACGTCTGCAGAACAAAAATATCATCGGCAACATTCTTCCCCTCTGGGCTTAAATTCCTTTAACATGGAACAAAAACCTTCAATGCATATACTTAAGCATGTATCTGGGAGGATTGCTGCAAATTCATACTAAAGTGATAATGACTGATGCAGGCCCTGCTCGTAAATACAAAACGTCTCTATTTAAAAGAGGTGAAGTGTCTGACAGAAGGGGGGCATGGGAGGTGGAATGGGGAATAAAAAAAGGAATAGAAAGCGGGAACACTAAAAATTACACATTCTTATTTCACAATCTTATTTGGATCACCCAGTCCCCACTGTTTCCTGCTGGACAGCCATTACTAAAAGTGTTCTATTTTTGTTGCTGTTGTTTGTAGAATTTTCTTCCCCCATCTGTCCATCTATCTGTCCAAAACGGGGCACAGTTTTAAAGTGGAGAGGTCTGGGTTTGGTCTGGGTTTCTTCTCCTGGTCACTGTTGCATGAGCCCCTCACACCGCCAGGCGTGATCTTTGCCACACGGAGACCCTGTTTTCCACTCCAGACTTCTGGTGGGTAGAGGTCTGGGTGTCTGGGAAGGCACGTCAGCTCCTCAGTCCTGTAAGGACAGTTCTTGGTCTAAGGAAATGACCCACAATGGGGGGATTTCAGGCACCAAAGGTGGCCACCCCGGGCAGATCCCAGAAAGGGCAGAGACGTGGTGGTTTCCACATGATTTCTCAGATGAGGCTGACTTTTCCACTGCAGGAGGCAGAAAGAAGCCAGACTGAGGCAGAAGCAAAACTCTCCAGAAATTCACAAATCCATGATAACAGGGCTTTGAGTCTGTGGTGGGGGCAGAAAGTCCTTATTGGATGTGGAGACAGCTGGAGCCCCCAAGCCCTGGGGACCAATCTTTAGATGTGCAGGCAGTTGGAGAGCTGTGGTTGATTAATTAAGCAATTGGAGGTTGAAGTTGAAGTCCTTATTGGAAACCTCTGTAGCTGGAGACAGCTAGAGCCCCCAGGCCCTGGGGGACCAATCTTTAGATGTCCGGGCAGTTGGGGAGCTGTGGTTAATGAATTAAACCATCGGAGGTTGAAGTTGGCTGTGACAGGGATATCTACACCATGGGAATTGGCCACAGCTTAGAAATCAGGACATTTTTTGTTTTTAGTGAGTCGGATAGAGGGTTACACCCCACCTGCAAAGTCATGGAAGCCGTTGGGAGATCACATCAGGTCCAGAATATATGATCTGCTCCCTTAAATTATTTTAGGACCAAGTGGTAGAAATAAGGCACTATCCCGGGCGCTGCCTGATACGAGAGGGAGGAGTGAATGCACAGGATTGGTTATAAGAGCACTATCCTTGGGGGAATGTGTGTCCAGAATGAGGATAAGACGCTGGATGGCAGGTTGGCAGGTTGCCAGAAGCCCCTGTTTTAGGACAAGTGCAAATACATCCCTATTCCAAGTATTTCTGTGGTGGTCCGTTCTAGGCGTCCACGCAGCTAGGCTAGACACTCCAGTGATATCTCCAATCTCTTGTTGATTTTGTTGTTGTTGTTGTTTTATTTTGTTTTTTGCAGTTTTTGGCTGGGGCTGTGATTGAACCTGCCACCTCCAGAATATGGGGCCGGCGCCCTACTCCTTTGAGCCACAGGTGCCACCCCATCAGGAGGAGTTTTGTAGGCGTGACAGAAGCCCCCAGTTGGCTGGCTCTCAGTAAAGATTATCCCCCTCAACCCCAAGAAGGTGGGTGGGCCTCACCCAATCAGCTGATGAGGTGACGAGAAAAAAAGGAAGGTGTCTCGGAGAAAAAAGATGTTTCTGACTCAAGGGTCCAGCTGCATCAGCTCTTGCTTGAGTTTCCAGCCTGCCAGGGGAAGGATTTAAGTGAGAAATTTGTCCTCCTCACAGTTCTGGAGGCCACATGTCTGAAACTGAGGGGTGGGCAGGGTCTCACTCTCTCAGGAAGCTCTGAAGGTGGGTGGGGATTTTTCCTGCCTCCTCCAGCTCCTGGTAACTTCCATCAACCACATCACTCCAATCGCTGCCTTTATCATCCTCTGACCATCTTCACATGGTGTCTTTCTGACAAGAGAATCGCCTAAGCCCAAGAGTTGGAAGTTGCTGTGAGCTGTGACGCCACGGTACTCTACGGAGGGTGATAAAGTGAGACTCTCTCTCAAAAAAAAAAAAAAAAAGGAAAGAAAGAAAGATATATAAAGATAGATACAGACATCAATTTGGGATGGATGGTTGATATTTAGACAGATAGGTAACAGATGACTGATACATATATGCAGAGAGAGAAAGAGATAGGTAGGTGATGGACAGACAGGTGTAGATGATGAGGGGATGGATAGACAGAAGTAGATGGACAGGTGATAGAAACATGTCCATGTCCTAATCCCATGTGGCAGACAGAATAATGTCCCCAGAGATGTCCACGTCCTAATCCCATGTGGTAGACAGAATAATGTCCCCAAAGATGTCCACGTCCTCATCCCATGTGGTAGACAGAATAATGTCCTCAGAGATGTCCACATTCTAATCCCATGTGGTAGACAGAATAATGTCCCCAAAGATGTCCACGTCCTAATC
>CAUYPK010114519.1:0-10791 GCA_963574355.1 Loris lydekkerianus
CAGTGACTTTGGCACAGAGAGCCCAAGGCTCCAGCCGTCTCTGACCAGAAGAGGCAGGGAGGACTCCGGAGGGCATGTGGCTACCAGAATCCCTGGCCAGAAGAGTGGGCTGGTGTGGAGGCAGGGAGGATACAGGAGGGATGACATGGGGTTGCATGGTTCCCAGAGTTCCTGGTCAGGGCATGCGGAGGCCCGACGGACCCAGGTGGTGGGTTGTGGGTCTCGGTGCTGCTCATGTGGAAGTCTGGGCAGGCACGGGTCGCAGCACAGCTCTTACTGGGGTCCAGGCGGGTGCCGATGGCGGGTTGTGGCGTAGCTCCTATGGAGGTCCAGGGAAGCGCCTATCGTGGGTCTGGGTCGTGGTGCAGCTCTTCTGGAGGTCCGGCGGGTGCCGATTGTGGGTTGTGGCGCAGCTGTTATGGAGGTTTTATACTGCAATTATTTCAATTATCTCTTTAGCACTTCCATTTTTTTTTTTTTTTTTAATTATACCATGAACATACACGTGTGAGCAGATGCACTTACAGTGACCTATTTCTATTGTGGGGGTGCTCTTGTCATTATCACTCTAGTAAGAAGTAGTAAACTGACTGGCTTATGCTTGTGCCTTTCCTTTTTTTCACACGTTGAATGGTTGCCATGTCACTGGTTTGCCAAGCCAGCCAGTCAGCCAGTCTTGAATTTCTACTGTAGATTTGTTTAGGGAGAAAATTGGCTTCCTTGTGCTCCTTTGACCAATTTACCAGAATGAAGAAAGAGAGGAATCCAAATTTGCCTTTTTAGAAACATACACATTGCTAATGGTTACTACATCATGAATAAGTATGTATATATACATTCATACAGAAAAGCAGTTTTCTGTAGTGTTTTTCTCCATACTTACCTGAAGTTCTTAAAAACCATTGCTTAGCCCATGCCACACCTAGTGCCTTGGATTTTTCTCTCATTGCACTTGCTTTTGTAGGAAATGGGGGAAGCAAGGGTGTATGAATGCTTTACCTGCAAAGATATTTATTGATCATTAGCCTGGTGTCCAGAAAGCTTTTCTCTTTTCATAATTCATTAATGAAGTCAGGAGGTGACACAGATAGAAGTCACGTTTGCATTGCCCCAGTCTGTACAATGTTGAGTCCAAGTTAATTTACTAAGAAAAGTTAATTTCCAATCCTGCCTGTTGGTGGATTATCACACTATCGTTTTGTATGAAACCACAGACATATACAGATGCTTCTCGACTTATAATAGGGGTATATGCTGACAAACCCATCATAAATTGAGATTATTGTAATTAAGAAATGCATTTAATATACATACTTATTAAACATCATAGCTTAGCCTCCCTTACTGTAAACATGCTCAAAACACTGACATTAGCCTATGCTTGGGCAAAATCATATAACACAAAGTGAATTTTACAGTAAAGTGTTAAAAATTGTGTAATTTATTGGACAGTGCACTCAAAATGAGAAACAGAATGATTACACGGGTAGTTGAACTATGGTTTCTACTGAATATACATGACTTTCATGTCATTGCAAAGCTGAAAAACATATGTTGAACCATTGTTAAGTCAGGGACCGTCTGTATGTATACGTAGCAGGATGATTATTAAATTGTTTGAAACCAGTATGAGCATAATTATCATGCCAGTAAAGAAGTATGTATGTTCTTATTTATGTACCAATTATCATACCCAGGCAAGGTTTTATACTTCTTTGTGTTTTAGGAGCTAAATCCAACAGACCCCACAGAAGGGAGTCCAGCCTTTTTGCAATAAACTCGAGGGGTTTGAATGAATGTAAAACTGACACAGCTGAAAAAGACTCTCACAACTAATATTTCCAAATAATACCTGTATTTCACAACTGCCATGGAGATGTTATCCCGAAAGTCTGTGAAGGAACATGAGGGCTGTCTGGAAAGTATGCGGCGATGTAGGTCTCTAGTTTATACACTACATGACTGGATGCTTTTATAGTTTCTGGACAGCCCTCATATGAAAAGAGGGAAAGAATGTGTCTGGTGTGGCTGAGGGAGGACAAGGAGACTGGTGTGCCTATAGCAGTGTGCATAAAGGGGAGAGAAGGAGCAATAGAGGCCAGGGGTGTGACGGCACAGTATGAGTGTTTGGACTGTACTTTGCATGAGATTTGAAGCCATGAAGGATTTTGACAACAGAAGTAATGTGATCCAACATACACTTTGATAGTATTGCTCTGGCTGCCTCTTTGAGGACAGACTAAAGATGGGTGGAGGTGGCCCCACTCAGGTGGTGTGAGCACAGAAGGTGTGGCAGCAGGCCAGCAGTGGTGGAAATGCTCATCTCTCATGAAGTACTTTACACATATGCAGTTTTATACACACCACACACACACACACACACACACACACACACACACTATCCTTTGAGGATACAACTGACAGGATCTACAGACAGATTGAATATAGAGCATGAAAAAACGATACTGAGGATCATTCTAAGGTTTTGGTTTAGAGCAACTGGGAGGTTGGAGATGCCATGAACATAGAGGGAGAGACACTGAGAGAAATGGATTTGGGCAGGAGTTAAGATCAGGTGTTTATTTTGAGAACACCAACTCTGAGATGTCTGTTAAACATCCTAGTGGATAAGGTACTTAATAAGCAGTTGGGTATTTGAGTCTGGAGTTCAGGGGAAGAAGACCTGGACGCGATATAGAAATATGGAAGTCATCCATGTTTCAGTAACATGTAAAGCCATGGTTTGATGTCACCAAAGGAGCAATCAAGTGCTTGGAGAAGGAGTGGCCCACAAATCAGTGGGGAGGAACTAGCTGAGATGAAAAGGAGCAGTCAGTGAGAAAATCATGATGGTTAGTGTCCTAGAAGCCAAGCACAACCTGTGTCAAGTATGAGGATGATCAACTACATTAACTGTGGTTGTTCGGTAAGGATTGCCTTAGTTTGGGTTCCTCTAAGGCAGGGACATGGGCAAGGTTTTAGGAACAAGTATTTATTTCAGAGGTGATTCTAGGAATAGGAATGAGAATGGGGAGATGAGCCAGCAGCGGAAAAAGCCAATGAGGGGTATCTTAATAGGGTGGTTGCTCTAGGGAGTCAGCTCACTTAGACGTTTAAGAAGGATGCAGAAGGCCGCTCAGAATTTTCTGCTCAAACCATGGGAAGCTGGGACTTGGTCAAGGGTTTTCTCCAGAATTCTAACTCCCCTTTACATTTGAGCTCTGCAGGCCCCTCTTGGAGAAGCCTTGAGGCTGAGAGCAGAGAGGAGTGAGGGTAGTGCTATCAGAAATGCCGTTAGTGAGCAGGGAACTGTTGCACCATGGCTGACATCAGAGGTAGGCCCAGGAAACATGTTGTGGACAACAGAGACAGTCTGCTTGAAAGATTGACAGTTGAATGGCAAATTGTACAAAGAGGGTGTTGTTGGTGACCTTGGGTGAGCAACCTGGTAGAGTGTTGGGGCAGGCTGACTGGAGCTAGTTAGGAAGGAAGAGGACTGGAGGATGTGTGCAGACAGCACTGTAGGGGAGAGAGGTGCAGAGGCTGGAGGGAGGTCGGGTCAAGAGAGATTCATTCTTCTCTAAGATGGGAGAAATACCAGCAGGTGTTCTGATGGAACCCCTCAATAGAAAGGGAAGTATTTTTTTTTTTTTTCATTTCTTTATTGTTTATTGTTGGGGATTCATTGAGGGTACAATAAACCAGGTTACAATGATTGCATTTTTTAGGTAAAGTCCCTCTTACAATCGTGTCTTGCGCCCAAAAGGTGTGGCACACACCAAAGCCCCACTCTCCTCCCTCCTTCCGTCTCTTTGCTCTTCTTTTCTGATTTCATTTCATTTCTTTTTCTTTCTTTTTTTTTTTTTAAGCAGGAACTCAACTTTATTGCATCAAGCAGCCGCTTATATAGAGCGTGGGGAAGGGGCGGGGGAAGGAGGCGGGGGATGAGGTGCGTGACAGGGTTGGGCCAATGGCATGGTACCACGTTGGCTGTATCTAGGTAGAGGCAGTTTCAGGCCGGGCCTTGTTGAGTCATTGCTATGCAGAAGTAGCTCGATGGACCTACTTCTAGTCAGGCTTGGGGAAAAGGAAGTATTTTTGATATAGAAGAGAAAGAATTGGTGGAGCAGGGTTGTTGAGTAGATCAGAGGTTGGAATCCAGTCTGTACATGGAAGGTTTGGCCTTAGATGGGAACACGAATGGTTTGTCTGTAGTAAAGGGGGAGAGGGAGCATATGGGAGGTTGGTCCCTTCTGACTGCCTTTTGTTCCTTCTCAGTGAAAGGAAGCAAGGTTGTCAACTGAGAGTAAATAAGAGGGAGGAGTATGAAAGTAGAATTGCAGTACTCAGAGTGGCTGGCTCATGATCCCTTGGTTCCTGGCCCATGAAGAGATGAGCGCAGAGAGTAAGCAAGCATCTAGGAACTCACAGTAACTCCATCCAGGTTAATACAAAAAGAGTTGAAGAACATCTTCCTTAGTAAAGTATCACAAGAATAGAATGTACTCAATGCTAATAGGAAACCAGTAGATGAACAACTACAGGCCCACACAAGGGAAAAGCACAATTAAATTCCAGTAAGGGGGAAGGGAGGGTTGGTGAGCTTCCATCTAACAGGCACACCTCCTGGGTGCAGGGCTCAGCTACAACTTGGACTTGACCTAATGTAAACAAATGTAACCTGATCATTTGTACTCTCATATTGGTCTGAAATATAAAAGAAGAAACTTACAGCATTGGAAATTGCTGTAACATTTAAGTGTGTTTTATAGAAGTATGCATAGTGCATGATGGATTGGAAAACACAACAGGTAGTTTGAGAGGTACTGGGCAAGGAGAACAAGAGCGAGTGGGCTAGGAAAATGTGGGGAAGATTGCTGCTCTGCATGCAGGATCCACCCGAGGCTTGTGGCCATGAATTTCTTGCGAGGTCATTCAACTCATAGAGGGTTTTTCTCCAGCTTTGTTCAGTCATATTGATAAGGGCAGAATTGGCAGAGCTGGACATTAGCAGGTGTAGCTTTAATGCAGTGGGAAGATGCAGGCGTGTAGGAAGCATTCACATGAGGTGCACCAAGACTGGCCTTTTAAACTGGGGAAAGAAGGAAACAAATAACAAGAAGGGTGACGGACAGTGAGACGTTGGTAGGATCCATGCAGTGCAAGACCGGGAAAAAGCAGGGGTTGCCAGACTGGGAATTCTGGAAGGAATGAACCAGAAGTGTAGAACATGGTGATCAGAGAGTGGGATTCCTGATGAAATGCATCACAGTGCTGCTCACCGGCTGGGAAGACACCTGAATAAGTAATTCTGTAGGTACACAGTGGACTGTTCAAAGCCCGTAGAAGTCTTGTCCATTTCTATGGATACAGAAATGTTCAGGATTTGTTAAATAAAAAAGTAGCTTACAAAACCAGTTGCAAAATTTATTATTTTTCTGATAAAAATGTAAACATTGTAATTGCAGAATTCTTAACTGTGGCAGTATTTGGATAGTTGAATTACAAAATGCTTTTAACTTTGATAGAATTCTGAGATAAGCACACCCTGGAGATATTGGGGGTTCAGTTCCAGACAGTTGCAATGAAGCAGTTATCCCGGTGAAGCAAGTTACATACATTTTTTAGTTTCTCAGTACGTATAGAAGTTACCTTTGCACTGTACTGTAGTCTATATTTTTTCCAGTTTTTAGGGTTTTATTTAAGCCAAATAAAAGTGCCCATCAGCTGTCTATTCATTTTCTTCGCTGCGCAGCCTGGCATTGGGATTGGTGACTCTGACGGCCACCTGGGCTGCTCTTTCCACAGTGGCTTTGCGGTTCTTGGAGGAAGTGTTGTGAGCAATCTCAGCACAGTAAGATGTGTTGCACGTCATCAGCACTTCCAGCTCCTTGACGTTGTGGATAAAGAACTTCCAGAAACCACTGGGCAGCTTGTGCTTTGTTTTCTTGTTGCCCCGTAACCAATGTTGGGCATCAAGTTCTGATTCTTGAATCTTCTCTGTACCCTGTTGTCTATACCTTTGTTTTTCTGCCATTTACGCTTAATTTTGACATATTGGTCTGACTGGTGCCAATAACCTTTTTGGTCCTCTTTTTCACGATCTTTGGCTTCACAAGGGGTCTGAGGGCAGCCGTGATGCCAAATAGGAGAGGGCTGCCACCTCCGTAGGTAGCACTGAGGAAGAGTATACTGTAGTCTATTAAGTGTACAATAGTATTGTGTCTAAAAACAGTATGCATACCTTAATGAAAAATATCCTTTTGCTAAAAAATGCTGTCACTGAGATATGAAGTAAGCACATGCTGTTGGAAAAATAGCAATGATAGAGACTTGCTTGATGCAGGGTTGCCACAAACTTTCAATTTGCAAAAAACACAGTATTGCTTTATTGGAAGGGGCAGAGTATGATGACTGAACAGAAACCTGCAGGGATCATCACTTCTCTGTTCCTCTGCAGTAATAACCAAATTCCATAGCTCTTCACATAAGGAAGCACCTTCAGAAGAACCAAAAATCAAATGAGGGATCACAGTACCTGGTTGAACAAGGAAAAAGACGCTGATGAGGGTAGAAAAGAGTCTTGCATTACCTACGTCCTCTAGCCCCTGTGTCCTTGGCAGTACCGCACCAGCAGCTCAGTGGAGAGAGAATCTGTGTTCTAGGGGACAGGGAAGTGGCTGTGGGACTTTGCATCAGAACTCAGGGAAGCCCTGACACAGGAATGCAGTGCAGGGTAGAGTTCCGCCAGCCCTGCAGAGGAAGCATTTAGACCAGCCTAGCCAGAGGGAAATCTTCCATCCCAGGGGTGGAGACCTGAGTTACAATTGGCCCTACCTCCAGCAGACAAAAAGCAGCCTGGAGCCTGGAATAAATGCATAACGTGGTCAGGCCACAAAGGCTTCAGTCTTCGGGCAATTTCTGCAGGTGTACTGGGTTGGAGCCAGCGGACCTGGGGTGTAACTGACCCAGTGAGGGCCTATAGGACCTAGAAAATAGTCTCAAAGAGACAGATAGAAGAGTTATTGACCTTAAAGAGGAGGCAGACAGAGAGATTGGGGTAGACATTTTTTTTTATTTTTTTAATGTATTTTTTTTTATTAAATCATAACTGTGTACATTAACGCATTTATGGGGTACAATGTGCTGATTTTATATACAAATTGGAATGCTTACATCAAACTGGTTAACATAGCCTTCACCTCACTTATTTGTTATTTGTTGTGTTAAGACATTTATACTCCACTCCTAATAGTTTTGACATGTACCTTTGCATTGTGCACAATAGGTGGGGTCCCACCAATTACCCTCCCTACCTCCTCCCAGCATGTCTCCTCCCCTTTCCTCTTCCTCTTCTTCCCTCCTTTATTGTGGACTATCATTGGGTTTTATCATTCGTATGAAAGTGTGGGTGATTATATGTTGGTTTCATAATAGTACTGAGTACATCGGATACTTTTTCTTCCATTTTTGAGATACTTTACTAAGAAGAGTATGTTCCACCTCCATCCATGCAAACATAAAAGATGTAAAGTCTCCATCTTTTTTATTATTGCATAATATTCCATGGTATACATATACCACAATTTGTTAATCCATTCATGGGTCAATGGGCACTTGGGCTTCTTCCATGACTTGGCAATTATGAATGGGCTGCAATAAACATTCTCGTGCAAATATCTTTGTTGTAAAATGATTTTTGGTCTTCTGGATATATACCTAGTGGTGAAATTGCAGGATCAAATGGCTGGTCTACTTTTAGTTCCCTAAGTGTTCTCCAGACTTTTTTCCAAAAGGAATGTATTAGGTTACATTCCCACCAGCAGTGCAGAAGTGTCCCCTTCTCTTCACATCCATGCCAACATCTGTAGTTTTTTTGGATTTTTTGATGTGGGCTATTCTTACAGGAGTTAGATGATATCTCAAAGTAGTTTTTATTTGAATTTCTGATGATTAAAGATGATGAGCATTTTTTCATGTGTTTGTAGGCCATGCGCCTGTCTTCTTAGAAGCTTCTGTTCAAATCTCTTACCCATAGTAAAATGGGATCACTTATTCTTTTCTTATTAACCAGTTTAAGTTCTCTGTGGATTCTAGTTATCAAACCTTTGTCAGAAACATAACCTGGAAATATCTTCTCCCATTCTGAGGGCTGTCTGTTTGCTTTACTTACTGTGTTCTTGACTGTGCAGAAGCTTATTAGTTTGATCAGATCCCAGTAATATATTTTTGGTGTTGCTTCAATTGCCATGGGGGTCCTTCTCATAAAGTATTCTCCCAGGCCAATTTCTTCAAGTGTTTTCCCTGAACTTTCTCTAAGTATCATTATAGTTTCATGTCTTAAGTTTAAATCTTTTATCCAGTGAGAATCAATTTTGTTATCAGTGAAAGGTGAGGGTCCACTTTCAGTCATCTACAGGTCACCAGTGAGTTCACCTAGCACCATTTGTTAAATAGGGAATCTTCCCCCCAATTTATGCTTTTGATAGGCTTATCAAAGATCAAATGATGATAAGTGTCTGGGTTCATGTCTTGGTTCTCTATTCTGTTCCATAAATCTACCTCTATGTTTTTGTGCTGGTACCATACTGTTTTGATCACTATAGATTTATAGTATAGCTTGAAGTCTGGTAGCATGATTCCTCCTGATTTGTTTTTATTTCTGAGTAATCTCTTGGCTATTCAAAGTTTTTTCTGATTCCACATAAAATGAAGTACTATTTTTTTCAGATCTTTAAAGTATGACAATGATGCTTTAATAGGGATTGCATTAAATTTGTTTTTTATTTTATTTTATTTTTTTTGTAGAGACAGAGTCTCACTTTACTGCCCTCAGTAGAGTTCCATAACGTCACAGGACTCACAGCAACCTTGGGCTTCCATGATTCTCCTGCCTCAGCCTCCTGAGCAGCTGGGACTACAGGCGCCTGCTACAACACCCAGCTATTTTTTTTTTGTTGTTGTTGCAGTTTGCCCAGGGCTGGATTTGAACCCGCCACCCTCGGTGTATGAGGCCAGTGCCCTACTCACTGAGCCACAGGTGCCATGCTGCATTAAAATTGTATATTGCTTTGGGTAGTATGGACATTTTAACAATGTTAATTCTTTCCAGGCATGAGATGGTATGTTTTTCCATTTGTTAACATCTTCAGCCATTTCTTTTCTCATTTTCATGGTTTTCTTTATAGAGATCTTTCACGTCCTTTGCTAGGTAAATTCCCAGACATTTCATCTTCTTTGGCACTACTGTAAAAGGAATAGCATTCTTGACTTTTTTTTTTTTTCAGCTTGACTCTTATTGTTATATACAAAAGCTGCTGATTTGTAAATATTGATTTTGTATCCTGAGATCCTGTTGTATTCCTAGATCACTTCTAAGAGTTTTGTAGTTGAGTCCCTGTTTTTCCAGAAATAAGATCATATCATCTGTGAAGAGTGAGAGTTTGCTCTCCTCTGACCCCATTTGGACAACCTTGTTGTTATTTATCATTTATCATTTCTGGTTGATGATATTAGTGATTTTACTTTTCTGTTTTTGCTTAGGTTAGACAAAGGTTGATCAGTTTTGTTAATCTTATAAAAAATCAACTTTTTGATTCATTGATCTTCTGAATGATTCTTTTGTTTTCAATTTCATTTAATTCTGCTCTAATATTGTTTATTTCTTTTCTTCTGCTGGTTTCACAGTTGGAAAGTTCCTCCTTTTCCAGTTGCTTGAGGTGACCAATTAAGTTGTTGACTTCCTCTTTCTGTTCTCTTCATGAAGGCTTCTAACACTATAAATTTCTCTATGTACTGCCTTTGCAGTATCCCACAGGTTTTGATAATTTGTTTCTTCATTATCATTTTGTTCCAAAAATTTGGTGATTTCCTTCTTAATCTCATCTTTGATCCAGCTATCATTCAGCATAAGGTTATTTAGTTTACATGACTTTGTCTGAGTATGAAGATTCCTGTTGCTTTTGAGTTTGACTTTTATTCTGTGATGGTCGAAGAAAATATAAGGAATAATTTCTAAATTTGCTGAGGTTAGACTTGTGACCTAAGATGTAATCAATTTTGGAGGATAATCCATGGGCTGATGAGAAGAATGTGTATTTAGTTTTATTAGGATAAAATGTTCTGTAGATGTCTGTTAAGTCCATTTGTTGTAGGGCTGAACCTAGGTCTATTATTTCTTTGTTTAGTTTCTTCTTGGAAGATCTATTCAACACTGCCAAAGGAGTGTTAAAATCTCCAACTATTATAGTGCAGGAAGTTATCAAATTGTTCATATCTGTTAGAGTTTGCTTTATAAATTGAGGAGCATTCTGGTAAGGGTGCATAAATTACCTAATTATCAAAATCTCTTCATGTTGAGTGTTTCCTTTGACAAGTATGTAATGTCCATCATTATCTTTCCTTATCTTTGTGGGTTGAAACCAACTCTTTGCCTTCAGGAATTTCTATCAGACAAATGTTTGATCTTTTGGAATGGTCCCACAACTCTCTAATGGAATGATCAGTTTTTGCTCTCCATTTCTCTGCCTCTTTGAATGTTTGAGAATGTCAAAAGCTTTGTCTTCTATTTCAGAGATCTTTTCTTCTACCTATCACCTGTTCAACTCTATTACTGAGGGTCTGTACTGCATTTTGGAGGTCCTCAAATACATTGTTTCAAAGGTTTTGTCCGTTTTAATGTCATGTGTTTTTGTAGCTCCATATCTCAATAAATATTTATTCTACTGTGTCGTGGTATATACTGATCGATGGAGAATTTTGTACTCTATACATTGATGCTGTTCATTTTTT
>CAUYPK010114523.1:0-72009 GCA_963574355.1 Loris lydekkerianus
ATAATAGTAATTCACAACACGAGGGCAATTGAGCCCCCCCCCCCCCCCCCCGTCCCCCCATACCCGGGGACATAAGATAATGTGTAGACATTTTTGCTTGTCACAACTGTTAGAGGAAGTAGAGGCAGGAAGCAGAGGGGGACGTGCTACCGACCTCTAGTTGGTAGAGAGTGGGGATGCTGCCAAGGAGCTTATAATACACAGGAAATATTTAACCCAAAGTGTCAATAGTGCTTAGATTGAGAAACTCTGCTGAAAAGGGTTCCTTAGGATAAAGTATCCAATAAATGTTAGTTAATGTTTATATAATTATAAAACTATTTAAATTTTCAGATATAAATTTTTATATGATCTAATCTCTTTCTATATTTTTGATAGTTTTTTTTTTTTTTTTTTTTTTTTTTTTGAGACAGTCTTATTTTGTCGCTCTCAGTTGACTGCTGTGCATTATAGCTCACAGCAACCTCAAACTCTTGGGCTGAAGTGATCCTCTTGTTTTAGCCTCCCAAGTAGCTGGGACTACAGGTGTCTGCCACAATGCCCAGCTCTTTCTTTTTTAGAGATGGGGGCTCACTCTAGCTCAGGCTGGTCTTGAACTCCTGAACTCAGGTAATCCACCTGCCTTGGCCTCCCAGAATGCTGAGATTATAGGTGTGAGCCACTGCAGCAGGCTGGATAGTGTTTCTTTCTGTGCTAATACAATACTGTTTAGATTACTATTACTGAATAGTTTAATTCAGTTTTATTAATCTCATACTTTAATACTATTTGGTTTGTGGAGATTACTATTCGAATAATTTTATCTACTTCCAAAACTAATAACTATGCAGTCGTGCATCACTTAATGATGGTGATATGTTCTGAGAAGTGTGTTTTTAGGGGGTTTCACTGTTGTGTGAGCATCAAACCTAGATGACTCCGCATGTTACTGCCCTGAATATGGTAGACATTTGGGACAGAATGTAAGAATGTGTTTTTCCAAACATATCTAAATGTAGAAAAGGTACATTAAAAATATGTTATAAAAGATAAACATGGTACCTGTGTAGGGCACTTACCAGAAAGTGAGCTTGTAGGACTAGAACTGCTCTGGGTGAGTCAGTGAGTAAATGTGAGGGTCTGGGACATTATTGTGTACCGTTGTAGCTTAATAAATTAATCTTAGTTTACTGTAACTTTTTTACTTTATAAACTTAAAAACGAATTTTTTTTAACTCTTGAAATAACACTTAACTTAAAACACAAACACTGTGAGATTTGGAAAAGAGCCAGGTGACTGAAGTTTTTGTACCATTTTGAGGTCACAGAAAGAAAAGGTCTTTGGGCTTTTTGTGGGGGATGGGGCAACATGGATGAAGGGAGGAGAGCGTGGCCAGCAAAGGCTGTGAAGCTGCCTCCTTATGTAGATAAAATCTCTCAGGTAATCCTCCAGCTGCCTCCAGGAGGAGTAGATGGTAGCCTGTGGTAGTGTGTCTCAGACGTTCAGTCTCCTTTCCTGCAAGTCATTGTTTTTCAATCTTTTTTTTTTTTTTTTTTAATCTCATAGCACACTTGAACCTATATTCAAAAAAAGAATGCACTTACCGTGCTTTCACAGCACACCTAAGATCCTCTCACTGCACACCATTGTGCCGAGGCACCCGGGCTGAAAAATCACTGTTATAAATTAATCTTTCATAGGTCTGTATTAAGGGAATTGAGAGTCAGAGAAAGCTTGTTTGCATCTGCTGTTCACGTCACATCACTAATGTCTATTTCTTCTACAGGGCAATCTTCCCCACGGTACGCAGACTTTCAGGGCAGTTATTATGTTTGCAGCCCCTTTAGAATAGTCATCTCAAACTATGCAGAGAAATATGTTTTGGTTTAAAGTTTTGTTTATTTTGTTTTGTTTGAGACAGAGTCTCACTCCATCATCCAGGGGTTAACCTTGTGTAGAGTGCTGTGACTCACAGCATCTCAAACTCTTAGGCTCAAGTGATCCTATTGCCTCACCCTCCCCAGTAGCTGGGACTACAGGCACCCGCCTGAACACCCAGCTAGTTTTTATATTTTTAGTATAGAGGGAGTCTTGCTCTTTGCTGTAACTCCTGAACTCAGGGGATCCACCTGCCCCAGCTTCCCACAGTGTTAGGATTACAGGTTTTAGCCATGGCTCCTGGCCTTTGGTTTAAAGTTTCCTGGGTTCCCACTTTACTTTTTATTTACTCAAATTATCTCATTTTCTTTGGAAGCTTTGAACAAAATTTTCTTTTTTTAGAGGTGGGGTCTCACTATGTTGTTGCCCTTGGGCTTAAGCAATCCGCCTATCTTAGCCTTCCAAGTATCTGAGACTGTAGGTGCATGCCATTGTGTTTGACTGAAATTTCTGTTATAAAACCTCCAACTTTCTTTTTTGTTTTTTTTTAGAAACAGAGTCTCACTTTGTCATCCTTGGTAGAGTGCTATAGCGTCACAGCTCACAGCAACCTCCAGCTCTTGATTATCTTTCCTCAGGGTCCCAAGTAGCTGGGACTGTAGGTGTCCACCACAACGCCTGGCTATTTTTTTGTTGCAGTTTGGCTGGGGCCAGGTTTGAACCGACCACTCTTGGTATATGCTCTGGGTGAGTTAGTGAGCCAGCACCCTGCTCACTGAGCCACAGGCGCGACCCAAAACCTCCAGTTTTCTTTCTTTGTTTTTCTTTTTCTTTCTTTTTTTTTTTTTTTGAGACAGCCTCAAGCTCTTGCCCTGGGTAGAGTGCTGTGGCATCACAGCTCACAGCAACCTCCAATTCCTAGGCTTAAGCCATTCTCTTGCCTCAGCATCCCGAATAACAGACTACAGGTGCCTGCCACAACACCCAGCCATTTTTTGGGTTGTAATTGTCATTGTTGTTTGGCAGGTCTGGGCTGGATTCCAACCCGCCAGCTCCCGTGTATGTGGCTGGCGCCTTGGCCACTTGAGCTACAGGCGCTGAGCCTTCTTTGTTTTCTTTATTTTTTCTTTAAATTTTATTTCTTAGTGTTTTATATTTTTATTGTCACAGGAATGTGATTTTTTTTTTTTTACCATTGTGTTTTTCGTATTCTTTTTTTATTGTGTGATTCTAGCAACTTCTTCTCGTATTTTTTTTTGAGACAGAGTCTTATTCTTGGTAGAGTGCTGTGGCTTCACAGCTCACAGCAACTTCAAACTCTTGGGGCTCAAGCGATTCTTTCGTCTCGGCCACCCAAGTAGCTAGAACTACAGGTGCCAGCCACAACACCTGGTCTTGAACCTGTGAGCTTAGGCAATCCACCCACCTCGGCCTCCTAGAGTGCTAGGATTAAAGGTGCAAGTCAACATGTCCCACCCCCTCTAGCAACTTCTTATTTCTTTGAGTTATAACGTAATACATTGGCTTTAACTTATATTCAACAAAAATGATGATAAATGTCATCCTTGTATGTCTCCGAATTAAGTGTAATATAAAAAGCTCAGTACTTGGGCTTGGCGCCTGTAGCTCAAGCAGCTAAGGCGCCAGCCACATACACTGGAGCTGGCAGGTTAGAATCCAGCCTGGGCCCACCAAACAACAATGACAACTACAACTAAAAAATAGCTGGGCCTTATGGTGGGTGCCTGTAGTCCCAGCTACTTGTGAGGCTCAGGGAAGAGAATCGTTTAAGCCCAAGAGTTGGAGGTTGCTGTGAGCTGTGATGTCATAGCACTCTACTCAGGGCAACGGCTTGAGACTCTTGTCTTAAAAAAAAATTTTGGCTCAGTGCCTGTGGCTCAAGTGGCTAAGGCGCCCAGCCACATATCCCTGAGCTTGCGGGTTCAAATCCAGCCTGGGCCCGCCAAACAACAATGACGGCTGCAACCAAAAAATAGCTGGGCATTGTGGCGGGGGCCTGTAGTCCCAGCTACTGGGGAGGCAGAGGCAGGAGAATCACTTGAGCCCAGGAGTTGGAGGTTGCTGTGAGCTGTGATACCAAAGCACTCTACCCAGGGCAACAGCTTGAGGCACTGTCTAAAAAAAAAAAAAAAAATTAAAAACCCAGTATTCGATTGGGTGGTATAATAAAAAATGAATTTTATTTAGAACAAATTATATTTCCTTTTCCCCCTCTTTACTCAGTACCTTTTAAATTATTAAAGAACATCTTTTTTTTTTTTTTTTTTTTTTGAGGCAGAGACTCACTTTTTTGCCCTGGGTAGGGTGCTGTGGCATCATCATAGCTCACAGCAACCTCAAACTCTTGGGCTCACTTGATCCTCCTGCCTCAGTCTTCCAAGTAGCTAGAACTACAGGCACCCTCTACAACACTTGGCTGATTTTTCTATTTTTATTAGAGACAGGGTCTTACTCTTGCCCAGGCTGGTCTCAAACTCCTGAGCTCCAGCAAATCTTCCTGTCTTGGCTTCCCCTAATGCTCACATTATAGACTAGAGCCAACACGCTCCACCTAAAGAGCATCTTTTTTTTCTTTTTTTGTAGAAATAGAGTCTCACTTTGTTGCCCTCAGTAGAGTGCCATGGCGTCACACAGCTCACAGCAACCTCCAGCTCCTGGGCCCAGGCAATTCTCCTGACTCAGCCTACCGAGTAGATGGGACTACAGGCGCCCGCCACAACGCCCGGCTATTTTTTTTGTTGTTGTTGCCATTCGCCCGGGCCAGGTCCGAACCCGCCACCCTTGGTATATGGGGCCAGCGCCCTACCTACCCACAGGCACCACCCTAAAGAGCATCTTTTTTAAAACTCAAAATAGAAACTTCACAGCCTCTTAAGAGCCAATACATTTAATATAAATTCATAAGATTTTAAATGAAAAACATAAATTATTCATGTTACGGGTTTTCGGTCTTCCTTTGACAACAGAAAAAAACATGATACTTGTGTTGCATGTTTTAACAAGAAGAATGTGAAATCTCATTTTGACAAGGACAGGTTAAAAAAAATAAAACCAACTTGGAACTACTCCAGCATCAGTAAACTTCCTTAAGTACAAACTATTGGTGGGGCTTAGGGACATGTGAAAACAAACTGTCCCTGACCCACCCACCCTTCATTTTATGTTCGGCTGTTTTAAATTCCCTGCTCTCTTTTACTCTGGGACTCATGCAGCTGCCTTCCCTTTCAAATACATGAAATGCTACCGTTCTTCTCTACCTAAAATTTCAACAAAAATTGTAAATATTTAGAGATGTATCACTGAACAGTAACTAGTATGACATGCTAACAACAGCAGCAACCAAAAGCCAACTTATTCTATGAATGTTGAAAGGGGGGGCCTAGGATTAGGTGAAATTTATTTCCACTTTTATCCTTTCATTCGTGCATGTCTACCTCTTCTTTAAAACTAGTTGAATTTACAGGGTAGTGGGAAAACAGAGAATACGTGTCATTCACTTCACTTTAGTTTTAGCACACAGGCATTGTGCCCAGATGTTAGGATAAGGAATAAAGACTCCAGGAAATGCCCCAAGCATTAATTATAAATGGATGACTATAGTATTGAAGAGCATACGAAAGCATGGAAAAATATTTAAGTTATAAAGTTAAAAGAAAAAGTATATATATCAGTGTATACCTTAAAAGAATAATGCCTCCATGCTGCATGAAACCTAGTCAGGCCTGAGAATTAGAACAAATTTTATTTCTAATTTTCTAGGAAAGGGCCTCTGGGATGACATTTCATAGAACCTTAGTTTTTCAGAGTTTTTTTTTTTTGTTTGTTTTGAGACAGAGTCTCACTGTGTTGCCCCTGGTAGAGTGCTGTGGCATTACAGCTCACAGCAACCTCAAACTCCTGGTCTTAAGTGATTCTATTGCCTCTGTCTCCCAGGTAGCTGGGACCACAGGTGCCTGCCACAACACCCACCTATTTTTGTTGTTGTTGAATTGTCATTGTTGTTTAGCTGGCCTAGGCCGGGTTCAAACCTGCCACTCTCAGTGTATGTGGCTGGCTCCACAACCACTGTGCTACCATTTTCAGAATATTTGAACATTTTGTGGTAAAGGTACTTAGTATTTTCTAGAAATTTTAAAATATGGTTGGAGGGTTAGGGCTAATAACCTTTAAAATCATTGCTGGTTTGCATGCGTGCACCACCATGTCCAGCTAGTTTTCCTACTTTTAGTAGAGATGCTTTACTCTCGCTCTTTTTTAAAAATTTATTTTATTTATTTATTTATTTATTAATTATTGTTGGGGATTCATTGATGTACAAGAAACCAGGTTATATTGATTGTATTTGTTAGGTAAAGTCCCTCTTACTATTGTGTCTTGCCCCCAAAAGGTGTGACGCACACCAAGGTCCCACCCCCTTTCTCCTTCCCCCTCTCTGCTCTTCCTTTCCCCACCCCTCCCCCTTCTTCCTCTTTCTGCTCTTCCCTTCCCCCACCACTTCCTTAATTGTCCTCATATTAAAATTGAGTACGTAGGATTCACGCTTCTCCATTCTTGTGAAGCTTTACTAAGAATCGTGTTCTACTTCCATCCAGGTTAATACAAAGGCTGAAGTCTCCATTTTTTTAAATGGCTGAACAGAATTCCATGGTATACATATACCACAGCTTATTAATCCATTCCTAGGTTGGTGGGCATTTACGCTGTTTCCATATTTTGGCGATTGTAAAATTGAGCTGCAATAAACAGTCTAGTACAAGTGTCCTTATGATAAAAGGAGTTTTTTCCTTCTGGGTAGATGCCCAGTAATGGGATTGCAGGATCAAATGGGAAGTCTAGCTTGAGTTCTTTGAGATTTCTCCATACTTCCTTCCAAAAAGATTGTATTAGTTTGCAATCCCACCAGCAGTGTAAAAGTGTTCCCTTCTCTCCACATCCACGTCAGCATCTGTAGTTTTGAGATTTTGTGATGTATGCCATTCTCGCTGGGGTTAAATGGTATCTCAGGGTGGTTTTGATTTGCGTTTTGGTAATAAATAGGGATGATGAGCATTTTTTCATGTTTGCTAGCCATTCATCTGTCTTCTTTAGAGAAGGTTCTATTCGTGTCTCTTGCCCATTGATATATGGGATTGTTGGCTTTTTTCATGTAGATTAATTTGAGTTCTCTATAGATCCTAGTTATCAAGCTTTTGTCTGATTCAAAATATGCAAATATCCTTTCCCATTGTGTAGGTTATCTATTTGCTTTGATTATTGTCTCCTTAGATGTACAGAAGCTTTTCAGTTTAATGAAGTCCCATTTATTTATTTTTGTTGTTGTTGCAATTGCCGTGGCAGTCTTCTTCATGAAGTCTTTCCCCAGGCCAAATATCTTCCAGTGATTTTTTCCTATGCTTTCTTCTAGGATTTTTATTGTTTCATGCCTTAAATTTAAGTCCTTTATCCATCTTGACTCAATTTTTGTGAATGGAGAAAGGTGTGGGTCCAGTTTCAGTCTTTTACATGTGGTTATCCAGTTCTCCCAACACCATTTATTGAATAGGGAGTTGTTTCCCCAAGGTCTGATCTTGTTAGGTTTATTGAAGATTAGATGGTTGTAAGATGTTAGTTTCATTTCCCGGTTTTCTATTCGATTCCACATGTCTATGTATCTGTGTTTGTGCCAGTACCATGCTGTCTTGACCACTATGGCTTTGTAGTACAGCCTAACATGTAGTACAGCCTAAAATAAAGCCCAGCTTTATTTTTATTACCAAGAACTGCCTTAGCTATACGGGTTTTTGTTGTTGTTGTTATTGTTCCATATAAAACACAGAATCAGTTTTTCCAAATCTTGAAACAACGATGTTGGTATTTTAATAGGAATGTCATTGAATAGGTAGATTGCTTTGGGAAGTATAAACATTTTAACAATGTTGATTCTACCCAGCCATGAGCATGGTATGTTCTTCCATTTGTTCATATCATCTGTTATTTCTTTTCTGAAGATTTCATAATTTTCTTTATAGAGGTCCTTCACCTCCTTTGTTAGGTATATTCTTAGGTATTTCGTTTTTATTGAAGCTATGGTGAAGGGAGTCATGTCCTTAATTAGCCTCTCAACTTGACTGTTACTGGCATATACAAAGGCAACTGATTTGTGGATGTTGATTTTATTTCCTGAAACATTACTGTACTTTTTTATGACTTCCAGAAGTCTTGTGTTTGAGTCTTTGGGGTTCTCTAAGTATAAGATCATGTTATCAGCAAAGAGGGAGAATTTGACCCCCTGTGATCCTAATTTGGATTCCCTTTATTTCCTTGTCTTGCCTAATAGTATTGGCTAAAACTTCCAGCACTATGTTGAATAGTAAAGGTGACAGAGGACAACCTTGTCTGGTTCCAGTTCTAAGAGGAAAAGCTTTCAGTTTTACTCCATTCAATAAAATATTAGCTGTGGGTTTGTCAAAGATAGCTTCAATCAGTTTCAGAAATGTGCCACCTATGCCAATACTCCTCAGGGTTCTAGAAAATGATGCTGGATTTCATTGAATGCTTCTTCTTCATCCATTGAGAGGATCATATAATCTTTGGTAACTTAGTTATCTTTTAATCATGCATTTTCATTTCATTTCATTTTATTGTTTTGTCTTATTATATTTAATTTAATTTTATTTATCTTATTTCATTTCTTTTCATTTTTTTTTTTTTTTAATTCAGAGAGAGTCTGATTCTGTGAGTACCCTAAATCATAGCTTATAGGAACGTGAAACTCAGGCGATCCTTCTTGCCTCAGCCTCCTGAGTAGTTGGGACAACAGGTACCCACCACAATGCCCAGCTAGTTTTTCTGTCTTTAGTAGAGATGGAGTCTTGCTTTTGCTCAGGCTGGTCTCTAATCACATATTTATTCAACACACAGTCTGCTTGATCTGTGACAGGCATTGTGTTAGAAACTAAAGATGTAGTTATGAATCTGATCCATGCTGGAATCCTTCCTCTCCGCCCCTCTCATTTCATCTATTGTCTTCCCCTGTCATGTATATTTCAGTTTCCATCGAGACATTGTTATTGTCACATAGCAGTGATATTTAGCCATTGGCATCCTTGCAGAATTTCTGTGTTTTGTTTCCAGATTAAATAAGGTATTCAGGTTTGTTTCTACTAAAGATCTGAAGGAATTACCAAAGGTAACAAGAGACTCATTCCAAAAAATTAAAATTATGGCAAAGCAAGTGCTGTTTTGTTTTAATGGATCACTCGGTGGCTAAACACAAACCATCAAAACTTGGATCATGACTGGTTTCTATACATCAGCCTATGTCTGAGACATAAGTTTCCTAAGATGCCTTTTTCTTATACCCCAAATCACTTATTTTCACAGGCTAATTTTTTTTTTATATGACTTGCAATTTTTATTTTAAAAAACATATTTGAAAGCTCTATGAAGCAGTGAACTAGAGATCTACTGTGTACTAAGTTTTAGGTCATGGTATTAAATAATTTCTTTTGTTTTAGAAATGTGTCTTGCCATAGGTACCTGTGTACACAACATAGTGCATTGCACTTGGTTTAAAACACACATTAGCTTCCTTTCAATTCCCTTTTGATATTAATATATAATAAAGTTTAATACAGAATATTACTAAATGAAAAATATCAATAAAAAGTTTATACTGTTTTTAGAGATAGTATCTTCTGTTTGATTTATATAAAACAAAACTTTTTCCTAGGTTTTTGTTAGTTTTGTATATTTGTTTTTATACAAACCAAGTTCTAATTATGGCCATTCTGATGTCTTGCTGGTGTTTTATATAGTTGCTATGACCGTAGACTTGCAGATTTTTTTCTTTAAAATATCTGGCCATATTTATAGTGCTATTTCTTTACTATTAGTACCTACATTTTTCTATTGATTCTAAAGTAAAAACATTGTTTGGTTTAATTCCTCATTTCTGGAATTTGGAAAATGATAAACTCTGGATATTCTTAAAGCATCATAATATTATGAGTTACCTTAGAATTTTTGAACTTGGAAATCTAGAATGTCATATATTTTAGGATCTCTGAGGAGAATACATGACAATAGTTCACTGTTCCTAGAAGAGTATTTATTTGTTTATTTTTTAGAGACAGAGTCTCACTTTGTCACTCTAGGTAGAGTGCATGGCGTCACAGCTTACAGCAATCTCCAGCTCTTGGGCACAGGTGATTGATTCTCTTGCCTCAGCCTCCAGAGTAGCTGGGAGTACAGGTGCCCGCCATAATACCCGGCTATTTTTTGTTGCAGTTTGGCCGGGGCTGGGTTTGAACCCGCCACCATCCACCATGGGTAAATGGGGCCAGCGCCCTACCCACTAAGCCACAGGCACTGCCCTGAGTTTTTAAATATTAACTTAAAAGCACAAAGACTCTTGAAGAGTTGAGAAATTTGCTGATAATTTTCTTTACATGATTTCCGATAAAACTGATTTCTCCTCTGCTTCAGTGATCCCCACAATACCTAAACCAGCCCTACACATTGAAAGCTTTGCTTAATTTGTTTAATCTAATGTAAAATTACAAGCCAATTTGAAAGTAGAAGGAATGGAGCCAGTGAGGAGAAGAAACATAACAAAATCAAGATAACAAACACACAGTTACTTCCACAGCTTGTGACTGATTGGTTCCTAGTGATGCTGACTGTGCCCCCTGAAGAACTAGACCTTGTCAGAGAAGTCAAGAATGTGACCCTGAGTGTGCACAGTTTACCTGTGGGGAGCAGGTGAAACAAGGAAGGAACAGTGTTCTTGGCAGAACAGACCCATAACTTTTATTACAATACATTGTTAGAATTGTTCTATTTTATTATTATTGCTGATTTCTTACTGTGCCTAATTTATAAGTTAAACTTTATCATAGGTATGCACATATGTATAGGAAAAAGCTTTTTTTTTTTTTTTTTAATCTGACTTGCAATTTTTATTTTAAAACAACACATTTGAAAGCTTTATAAACCAGTGATTGTTATTATCTGTGGATTCAGGTATACACTGAAGGTCTTGGGGCATATTCCCCATTAATTGGGGGGGACTAGGGAGAGAGCCAGAGAAGCTTTATTAGTTTAATTACCCCTGACTCTGGGGCTGGATACAGCAAAAGTAGGGAATTTGCAAATAACAGGAAAGTATTATTTAGTCCAATAATTCTAGCCCTTTCCATTTAACCCTCTTCTCCAGAATATCTGAAAAAGGACTACAACAGACTCACTTGGATTTTATGCAGAGATGTCAATGATGTGTGAAAATAAGCAAAAAACAAATTGGAAAACAGCTATGAATAATGTAAAGTTTTATATAAACATGCAAAGTTGTTTTCGTAAAATCTTGCCCCTGTATAAAGTATGTCTAATACTTTTTGAGATTGGTTTATGCAAAACAGAGAAGAAAAAAGTAAAACAAACAATAATAATAATTTAAAAAAATTAGGCTTGTTCTGCATTTGAATAGTATTCTATGCTTGTCATAGAACTTTTATGATTGGAATTTCATTCAAAGGTAATAGCCACATTTTTTGATAGATGAATCAATACTCCTATTTTACAGATGAAGAAATCCAGATCGAGAGTTTTGTAAGATCTGCTTAGTAAGGTCATATTCCCAGTTAGGCAACAAACCAGAATTAGAACTAAGAACTTGTAACTTGTGTGGCTCTTTTATTATGGTAATTAATTCACAGAGCCCATTGGATGAGTTCAATAATGTCTCCCCCAAATTGATGTCTACTCAGAACTTCAGAATATGACTTGACTTGGAAATAGTATATTTGCAGACTTAGTTAAGGGTTGAGGTAAGGTCAACTTGAATCCAGATGGGCACTTAATCCAATGAGAATGGTCTTAGAAGAGGCAAAAAGGGCACTAAGAAGTACAGTTGAAGGTGATGTGAAGATAAAGGCAGAGACCAGAGTGAGGTGTCTACAAACCAAGAATTACCTACAACCACTAGAAGTTAAGAGAGTGGCATGGGACCATTTCTTCCATAGAGTGCTTAGAAAACAAGCCTGATGATACCGTGATTTTAGAATTCTAGTCTCCAAAACTATAAGAGAATACATGTTTATTATTTTATGTGACCCAGTACATGCTATGTTGTTGCATTAGCCCTAGAAAACCAAGGCACCATGACTTATATAAAGCAACTTTTATTTACTAATAAGAAACCCTTTTTTTCCATGAAGCTATGTATGACCTGATTCTAGCATCTCTTCAAGTATGTAATGTAGATTTTTCTATGAATTTGGAAGTTGTGAGAAAAAAAAAAAATCATGTATTGTGGATAGATTAACTCATTACTTTCCATTTTCATTTGCAAATGGTGTTAGTGTCATGTTTGTTATGACTCATAGGAGCTACTTCTAAATTTCTTTCCAAACTTCAATTTCTTTTCTTATATTTTTATCCAAATGTCCTTCCTTCACCAAAATAATTGAATTATAAAATACTTTATAAGTGTAATTTATAAAGATCACATTTCTATGCATTGAGTTCATTACCTGTTGATTGAATAATCAGGATATCATTTGCTGCCCTTACCCTTAACCAGAGCCCTGAAGTGGTTTATGTTGTTCCGTTTATCTCTAATTTTGGGGACTTATGTAACAGTATCAAGAACAGAAACTTTTCTGTAGCTGAGAAAAAGAAAAATAACAATACCTTATTTAAAGTTTTTAAATATTATGGGTTCATTGTAGCTTGCTGCCAGCCTGTACCATCCCATGCTTTAAATAGGTTCTTCCTCAGATTGAGTCATCCTTATTGTTCTATGTAGGGTGGAATTTATTCCTGACAACCTTCTAACCTTTTTATCTAGCTTATGCAGTCTCCATCACCCTTCCTTTTTTTTTTAAAAATCACATCAAAATTTACTCTTTCCTGAAAATGATTTTTAGCAAAAATCTAGGACATATCTCTCTGGAGAAATAATAATTAAAAATAGATTATGATCCATTTTCACTATTTAAAATCACTTCATTTGTATAGCACTTGAATGCAATAATACCCTTTCTTTCTCGCTCATTTTATCATGTTTGGGGTGGAGAGACTCCGAATATATATACACAAATGTACAATGGCCTGACCAGATATGAAAATGGAACTCTAAGCTGCTATCTACAGCAACTGTGTTCTGCACGACTACTAGCTGTGAACCACCATCTGCAGCAACTACCAACGCACTTTATGCAGCAAGAAATCCAAAAAGCCAAACCACAAGTCCTTTAGTATTTGTCCCAAAAGTTTAGTTGATTAATAACTGATGATTCCCTGATTTTTTGGTCCCCCTTCCTTATTAGGGCCAATGGGAGGTAACCTCTGCACCACTAACCAATCACAGGGGATGCCCTGCTAACCAATCACAGGGGATGCCCCACTAACCAATCACAGGGGATGCCCTGCTAACCAATCACCGGGGATTCCCCACTGTGGTCCGCCCACTGTCCCTCCCCTCCGCCAGCCGCTTCCAATCAGACGTGGCTGAAGCCTTCTCTTTACCATCCAACTTTCCTTCTCTGTCTGCTTTGGAATCTCTGCCAAATGCAAATGATGGTGGCTGGCTTCTTTCTATAACAAACTATGAATAACCAGCCTTGGCTTGTTCTCGTGCGGGTAGCCTTCATTCACCTCCATGGTGTCATGAGGAACGATTTCTGCTGGGTTGACACTTGCAAAGGAGGTTTCAGTAGGACTGCGCTGCACGGGGAAAGCTGGATTCTGCTGTTGTCATTTTCAGTGCTGATTTTCCTAAGTAACTTCAGTTTTCTGATATTTTGTCCTGCTTTTCAACCTATGCCCTCTGCAC
The DNA here is from genome assembly GCA_963574355.1 of Loris lydekkerianus. Classification (NCBI taxonomy): domain Eukaryota; kingdom Metazoa; phylum Chordata; class Mammalia; order Primates; family Lorisidae; genus Loris; species Loris lydekkerianus. The sequence goes on from CAUYPK010114523.1 coordinate 13,695, forward strand.
TTGTAATCCAACTTTATAAATATCTCTATGGGGAAGCTGGATTCCTATTGTTATTTAATGCAAATTTTATTTTATCAGGTTGTCTTTTATATTACCTTGTACAGTCCCGTGCCACCTAAAACCATTTTGGTGAACAGTGAATCACATACACAGTCGTGGTTCCGTAAGATTATAGTGCCGTATTTTCACAGTACCTTTTCTAGGTTTAGATCTACAAGTACTGATTGTTGTGTTACGGCTGCCAGCAGTGTTAGGTACAGTAACCACCCCACCCACCCCACCCACATTTGTGTAAACACACGCAGTGGACAGCCGTAAGATCCCCTAATAACACATTTCTGAGAATGTCTCCCTTTCATTAAGTGACATATGGCTATACTTTTATTTCTACTCTTTCACGTGAATTCCAACCACCAGTATGCAGTGAATTGAAGTGTAATCACATAAGGATTTACTTCTTATTTTCAGTCTGTGCCGTTTCCACAAGGAAAACTCAGGAATGACTTCCTAACAGGCTCTGTTATCTTTGCCTAGACCAGTGTTTTTCACCCTTTTCTATGTCATGGCACACTGGAACCCATAGCTAAACTTCCATGATACACTTAAATTATGTTGATTAAAAAGAAAAAAAGAAAGAGTATCCTTATTGTGCTGTGAACTTCTTTTGAAAATAATTTAATGATCTTTAAAAATGTTTGTGTCACACCTAAGACCCTCTTTTGGCACACCAGTGTGCCGCAGTGCATGGTTGAAAATCGCCGGCCTAGGTGACCAGCAATATACAGAGGGAGCCTGAAAGTATTCACAGAAAAAAATTTAGTGGAAATGTTTTGAGGGGAGATGCAATACCAGGATAAAAAGAGTGAGGGGGGAAAGGAGAGATCCAAGGAGTGCTGGGGGAGCAGGGACAAAGCGGTAGAACTCAGGTGGCCGCTGCATCACACGGAGAAATTGCTGGTCACCCAGACACACAGGTCAGCTCTGGGCAGGCTGTATACGAAAGAGAACTGCTGCTGTCTCTGTCCTCTTTCCTGACTACCCAGGTAGAGACCCTTCTTTTATTCTTTTCAGGGGATTGCCTTTTCCAAACAACATTTACTTAATAGCAAAACAAAAGCTCCTTCCCTCAGCTCAGACAGTAATGCACCTGCCAGCTCACTCTCAAATCCTGCCTCTCACTGGTCAGAGTTTGCCCCCCTAGGATTTAATGCCTCCCCTATTCCAGCTTGTGTCATTTGAGCCTTTCAGGCACCCACTGGTGAAGCCATATGACACACCTGTGGTGTGGCTCTTCATTCTTGCCCAGAAATGATGGGAAGAGTCCCAGCCTCAGTGGGTCTATTAGGTTGAGACTTCCTGCTGGAGCTTCTGTGTCTTCCATTCCTGGTTACAGAAGAGTCCTTTCCAGGGTTCAGCATGCCCCCTGAGGGAGGACAAAGTTGCCAGTGCTGTAATTAGATGTTTTAGTCCTGGCCATGGAGGCTGCAGCAAATCTAGGACTCTCCATGAACAAGTAGTCAAAAGCTCAAGAGATAAAGGCAGAGTAATATGGCCCATACATATCTAATGTCGGAAGACGGTGATAAACAAGAGTTAACCCAAGAAAACATCTTGAGAAAAAAAAAAGAGTAAATTCAGCAAAAAGTGGAACTGGAAGGCTGTGTATCCCAGAATTTATGTTATTGGAATAAAGAGCCACCTGCCCTCCTGACAGAGTAAACAAAATCATAATATTTAATAACGGTAACTTAGAAACCATTTGTCTTCAGCTGGTGTGAGTTTAGAGAAACAACAGTGAAAATTAAATTAATCTACCCCTGAGATTAAGGATTTTAGTTAGGCTGACCGGGACTCAGACAAAATATGAAGAAAACATAAAGCATATTTTTATGCCTAAAAGCATTTATTTTCAGGAAAAAAGATCAATATTGCCTTTTATGTAGAAACAAATTCCTATACATATAACAAGGAAAGAGAATTAATTTAAACAAAATCCATACTAAATGAGATAGCCCAATGTTTTCAGCTGCTACTATCTTCATTGGGAAAAGAAATGCTAGTCTGAATAAGAACCACTAATTACACAAGAAAGTATGAATATTGTCATTTTAATTAATATGTATTTGTGTTACAAGAACCTAGAAAATTTTGATTCAAAATGATTGTAAAGCATGTCTACATGTCAATCTGTGGGTTATGAATGAACTGGGTCCTCAGGGCCCACATGGTCTTGTAAGAGTGCAATCATAAAAAATGGTCCTGAAGCATATTAATATGGGAAAATTAAAGTTTATGCATGTGAGTCAGGTGAACGTTTGCATATTAGATTACTTTTTCCTCTGTATTTCTCTAAACCCCATTGCATCTAACAGAACAATGAATCTGTTGTTTGAGTTTGGGAAAGTTTCAGATAAAGGAGTGGGTGCGGTGGCTCACACCTGTAATCATAGCACTCTGGGAGGCTAAGGCAGATGGACTGCTTGAGCTGTGAAGTTCAAGACCAGCCTGAGCAAGAGCCTGTCTCTACTAAAAACAGAAAAATTAACCGGACATGGTAGCAGGCACCTATAGTACTACCTACTTGGGAGGCTGAGGCAAGAGGATTGCTCAAGCCCAAGAGTTTGAGGCTTCTGTGAGCTATGATACCAGAGAACTCCACGAAGGGTGACAGAGTAAGACTTTGTCTCAAAAAAAGAAAACAACAGTAGCAAAACCCCACACACAAGTTTTAGATATGAGAGAGAACTGTGGCTGTCTCTGTCCTCTTCCCTGACTGTCCAGGTAGGACCCCTTCTTTTATTACCTTTCTAGGGGTTGCCTTCTCTAAACAACATCATTTGCTTAATAGCAAAACATTCTGGGAGACAAGCCCACTTACCCATCAAGAGCAGTCTTACCACAATACTAAATCTGGTTTGAGGAAACTGGATGCCTATATGGATGAATGAACAAATAAATGATTGAGTGAGTGATTGACCTGACATGTGACATGATGCAATGGAAATCATAATGGACTTGGAATTAAGAGATGTGATTTAAAATGCCAGGTATGAGACTTCTAGCCAGGTGACAGTGAGAAAGGAATTTTGCCATCTAGTCACCAATTTTCTCAGTGAAACAAGGGAACATAAATATCTACTGTTCTTAATTAGGATACAGGACCCATCATTACAACAAAAACCCAAAATGAGTAGTTGAACAAGAGAAAAATGTGTTTCCTTATGCCTAACAAGAGGAGCAGGAGAAGCCCTAGTCTGATACAGCAGCTCCAGTGTTGAGAACTGTGTCTCCTTCTTTGCTTTTGTTCCACCATCCCCAATGGCATAGCCATGTCTGCCCATGAAGGTGACCCATCATCAGGTCTGTTGGATTCCCATTCCAGCCTAGGGGGCAAAGAGCGGTGGACTAGAACATGCACCGGTCTCTTTTAAGGACTGGAGCTGATTAGCCTATCGGAGCCAGTTATTCAATTTTTTAGGAGTTGTGTGAGTTGGTTGTTAAATACTCATACATCCTTTATGAAAAATTAAATTACATACATTCACAGCGAAACAAATTATGTTAGAAACGAGGACAACGGATGCTCAAAACTCACCCTTCCCTGGTTATGTCACTCCGTTTTATTGCTATCCAAGAATGGTGTCCTATTGTGAAAGTGTGGAAATGGTATGGAATGGTGACCTACCACTCATTCTTTGGGACGGTGAAGAAAGTTCTGTTGGGAGGTTGAAGTAAGTCATGGTGTGTGCATTTACACCATGGCAATCCGCCAGAGCTGCCATGCGGAGCTTCACGTATCACATATTGTTTTGTTAATAGTTTGGAGTAGGAAGCTGCACCTTGCTTCACTTCAGTCCTTAGACTAAGAATAATTTTTTAAAACATTTGAAAGCATTGTTGGGGTGGGGGGAAGCAGATAAAGAGAGAATTAAAGAAAGGGAAAGAAAGAACATGCCACAGAGATAGAATTCATGTGGCTATAATGCCTGTAATATTTGGATATTTAATAACACACTGCTTAAGAAATGTTTTCTGAATCTGATGGAGAAAATATTAATAATGAAAATTCAACTGAAAAGCTTCCTTGTTGGCTGTCAGCCGGTCCCACCGTCAGTTACTAGAAGCTCTCATTTGTTGTCCTGTGGCCCCCCCCAGCTTTAAGCCAGCAAGGGAGAATTTCCCTTGGTTGAATCCCTTGAATGTACTAAATCTCTCCAGGAAGAGCCTTGTCCCTTTTCAAGGGTTCACTGGAATAGGTCAGGGCTGCTGAGAACAATCTCCCTTTCTCAAAGTCAGCTGCTCCATATGGTGTAACTTAATCTCCAAGGGACATCTGTGGTGTCTGTAAGTTCCTCTCACAATCAAGGGCACAGACTGTGAAAGAACTTGGATCCCTTAGAATCCTTCCTAGCCCAAAGGGAATCTCACAGCCTCTGCTACACCTACTTATTATATAATATTGTCTTGAGAATTTAATGTATTGTTGAACTCTACTATTTCTCAAATTTATGTATCTGAAATTTTTGGTAACAGAATCCTTTTCCAATTCCTAGTTTAGAATCTAGGGTGGAGATACATTTTTGACCCTCCTTTAATTTTATTTCTTCTACGTCCCCCTGAAGAACTCGAGTCCAACCCTAGACTGGCATCTAGAAACATGAGTAATAGAAGACCCACTTTATGGTATGTATGGAAGCTCCCTGTTGAGTGGATAACCCTTGGTTTGTATCTTGAATGTAATATTTTCCTTCCTTCTCTCTAACCCTCCTTCCCTTCATTTTCCTCTCCCCCCCCCACACTTTGCCTCTGTTTTCTCCTTCTCCCCTTCTCTCTCTTTTTTCCCCTTTCCCTCCCTTTCTCTTCACTAGCATACTTAGAAAAGTATATGAAAACCAAAACCATTTCAAGTTTAGCAATAGAAAATTAACTTGCATCTTTAAGCAGTCTCCAAACACTGTGTCTTTGGCTAGAAGCCAAAAGATAATAATTACAGTTTTTTAAGAGTCATCTCTGTAATGTGCATCTGTTGCCTATGGTACCCATTCATAAGCTATTCATAAATTTTGTAAGGAAACGAGGAGACAAATGTAACAAAGTTTTGCTCCTAGCTGGGCCAAGACTTTCAATGAGATGCTTTTATGTACCCATGAACACTAGAATCTCTGATGTTTCTTTCTACCAAAAGATTTACAACATTGAATTTGAGTTCCTTTATAAATGAAAGCAGTATTGATGGTTAACAAGAACTTACTTCAGGTGCAGAAATAAAGCAATAACCAACAAGCTGTGTTTTTCACAATGTCTAGGGAAACACTTGGAACCCATGTACATATAGGAAACTTTACATCTGCCATTTCCATTGCCCATGCTATCACCTCCACCCTATCTTTTTTAGCAAGAATAATGCTCCAGTTCCTTTTTCTTTTTTTGCTCTGAATCTAAGCATAGCAGAAGACCCTAACTCTTAAGATTAAAAATATACTATTGAAAAATTTTACCAATAGAAGTCTCATACCCTATAAAAGCTATATATATTCTTTCTTCCTTACTTCACAAGCTGTCTTAAGTTACCACAATGGGAAAAGATCACACCTGCATGACCAAAACTCCCTACTTCCTGAAATATAGTCAATATTTCACTTCCCACCTCCTGTTCACTGAATACAATGGAGAATAGTTGTATGAGATGCTTAAAGTCTCCAGGACAACAGAAAAAAATTAAATGATATAAATTTAAAAAATTAAATGAATCATTGTGTGCAAGGATCATTTCCTACTGGCAGGCACCAATCTCTCAAACTCCTTTTCCTGGTGGCATTTTGCTTGAATTAGGAAGTGGGGTCCTATATATGACCCATGGTTGACTACACATAAAATGAGAGGAAAAGGAAGAATGGGAGGGAGAGAGAGACACACAGAGAGGAGATGGAAGATGGAAGGAAGGAAGGGAGGGAAGAAAGGATGGAAGGAGGGAGGGAAAGTGGTAAGTAACAGGATAGTAACAGGGTTAAGTCAACACAGACTGTAACCTATCTCTGGTGACACTGGTATCCCCAGTATATGAGCCTTTTGACTAAGAAATTTTCAACATATCAGCTCTTGTCTTATGGGTGGTTGTGATCATTAGTTTTGTCTTAGCAACCCTGTAAGAAGAAAAAAAAAATCATGAATGTACATGATCTGGAGAGAAGAAAGCCAGTTAATTAGATCTAATCATCTGGAAGTCTGGCCACCAACTAAGCCAGACACCCCATAGGACTTTGGCCAGGAGGGAGTATTTTCTTGGATTTCCTCTGAGACTGTGATGCTGGTGAATAACATTTATGAGCAGACTTCATCACCCCAGTAAGAAAATCTGAAAATGGAACTCTCAAAAATTGTTTGGCACTATGTAGACTACCCATGAGGAACAGGAGTTTCCGTTGACTGATTCTATAGATGGAATTTATAAATACACTTATTAATATACACCTACTAATATAGGGAACTAAAAGTTCCCACACTTACTAATATAGGGAACTAATTAGTTCCCTTACTAATATACACTTTCTAATATGGGGAACTAAAAAGTTTAGTTCTTTTGGTGAAGTTTAGGTCGGATGGCCAGAAAATGGTCCTCAGAGAACTGCTACCCTGGTTCAATTTTCACAGAATCCATGGAGCACCTTCACAATACACCCTACAAATTTAATCCCCTTGATAAGGAAACTCCTTGTTCTCTCTCTGTGTAATGAATGTAGTTTTGACACCCAGTGTTTATTTGACTCTGTTATTTTACCCATCCCAGTGTCACCTGAGAGCTGTATTTCTCAGATGTCTTTGAGTCCAAGATTGTAGATTCAGTTTTCTGCCAATGAAATTTTCTCCTATGAAATTTTGAAAATGCAGGTGGCAGATGGCATATATCCACTTCTTCCTTTAGATCTGATGAGCATAAGCTAGCTGTGGCAGAGGGGAGACTTTGTACCCCATAGCGTGTTACCCTGATTGGTTCACTTCAGTGACCAATGGCAGGAAATTCCCCCTTCCCTCCCACTCAACAATGAGCTTCCATACAGACCATAAAGTGGGTCTTCTATTACTCATGTTTCTAGATGCCAGTCTAGGGTTGGGCTCAAGAGTTCTTCAGGGGGACTTAGAAGAAACAAAGGCAGGAATTCCTATAGTTTCTTTATCTTGGCAGCCCCAGTCCTTTCTGGACTCTCTGGACCAGACCGTAGTGCTAAGCCAGAAAATGAGCTTCAGTTTCTGACCGCTTCCACAACCTTTCCAATGATTTTTTTAACATCAAATTCCCTGTACAAAGGCCTTCCTGCTACAAATATCTAAGGTGGCTTTTCTGAACATAGACTTATTATTTCTTGACTCAAATAGTAAGCAAAGAAACGTCCATGTTTCAACTGCCAAAACTACATTTGCAGTGGGAAAAGTGCAGTGAGACTCTGTTGGAAAAAAACAAACAAATAAAAGAAACCTGCTTTATTCAGGATTTGAATTCTCATTTCATATTACAGCATATTAATTATTGAATGAGTCTACCTCTACAATACTTCAACATCAAGTAAAATTTCCATGTACTGCATTTCTTTACATGTTGAATGTGATCCTCAAACCTTGGGCAGATAGAATGAGTGCAAGTTTGGATCTATAATTTTATAATATAAACACTATCATAAGAAATCACTATTAATCGCCTTATACCATTCATTAGTTGTGGACTATAAAAATAATTTCATATTACCAAATTTTGCCTCATTAAGCAATATAAAGCTGTCTAGTCAGTAGGAAATGGGTGCTTGTCTGTAATGATTTATGCTGGAATAAACAAGTGTGCAGATCCTGGTTTCTGGTGCAGTGAGCATGCAGGATGGAGATAAGAGAAGCAGGCCCTGCTGGGTATGCCAGGGAGAGATGGCATTGTAAAATGACCAGAGCTGAGTCATATGCCAGGGCCCCTATGAATCATGTCTGTTTGTTGACAAGATGTTTTGAATTTGATTCTGTTTTCTAGCATGTTCTCTGCCTCATCCAAATGATCTAATCATATTGGTCACCAAGAAGCCAGGAGACTCTAAGGTGAGAGGAATTACCACCATTTATAGCGTCAGCTGTCCAAAGTTTGGGTACAAAGACTATGGGGAACCTCCACACTGAAATGAAGGGTGAGAGGTGGGAGCTTGGTGACACTGGTTTGTGTTTTTGCAAACAATGCAAAAAGGCCTCACACCAGACTCCCTGTCTTAGAGTCTGTCCTTTAACAAGATCCCAGGTGATTCATCTGCAAATTAAATTTTGAGAAGCATAGATCTGTGATTCATTGGCAATTACCAGTTGCATCTCAGAAGAACAAGGTAAAGAGAAGAACGTTCTTGGCTTTGTAATAGAGAAATGCATTTCTAGTCACAGGAGAGAATACTCTGAAAAATAAATACAAACATATGCCAAGAATATAGGAAGCCAACTGATAAACTTTTTTCTTAATAAGTTCAACCCTAGACTGAGGTTCCTGCTTTATGGAAAGTCAGGTCAAGATGGTCAGTCCTGCATCTAATGGTTAAATAGCCTTGAAATGTGTCCTAGGAGGAAGGAGCAGCAGCATTATACTATGAGCCAATTCAGATATAGTTTAATTAAGTAATATGCAAGGTCATGGAGCATGACTGGCTGAGTGATTTAGAACAGAATTAACTACGTCTTTTACTGGGGCCATCCCTGGTTGTCATCTAGCACTGTAGCATATCAACTCCAGGAAGGGTCCTGGCATTGCAGGTTTATTCCTGCAGCCAGAGAAATTGCATTCTTTTTCTCCAAAGCCACAGAAACCCATCCCCTCTTTCTATTTTTAATCCTTTGCTGATTCTAGAAGCTTTCTACCAGTAATTTGTTGCCAAATAGTTGTTCCCCTTGCAGCTGCCAGACAGTATTTGCAGCCTCAGGTCACATCTCTCCTGTTGGCACTCTCCCCAATGTCATTCCCTGCAAGGCTTTTCTTTCAGCTGATGCATTAGGGTCTTTGAATGACAACATAAAATTAAATAGAAAATGACATTCATGAGAAAAGATGTTCCTTTCCAATAACTGAGACTCTCTACCCATCTGTCATTGCTTTCCTCCCTTTCTCGTCATTTTCTGCAAATCCCAAGCAACTTGATACAGACATGATTTTTAGAGGATTTTCAGGCATTTATGCAAATTATGCACTGTTAACACTCAAGACGTCCTGCCCAGTCTAGCTGATGCTCTCCTATAGGACAGTGTATGTCAAGACGGTGCCACCTCAACCACTTGCCTTTGAATCAGGTTACCACTAAGATTAGCTTAGAATATTTTCAATATATTATCTAAAGTGCATGATTCTTTCCTTAGGTGGACAACTTTCATCAGTTATAAAATTAATTTGAAACTTTAATTCTTATACCCAAAGCATATCACCCCTAAAAGCAAAGAGAGAGAGAGAGAAATATTATAGGATAGGTAGGTAGATAGATAAACAGATAGATAAAAATATGGAAAGATGGATGAATGGATAGATGTATGGATGGACAAATACAGATAAATGTAATGTTGAGTTCTTGAGAATCGGTCAAGATATGTTAATGATGCTAGTTATAATACAAGATGCATAAAAGTGAGAAATTCTATTTTCAAGTTTTTGTTTCAAGAATAAATATTTGAACCCCCTAAGAATACATTTGCATTCAATGGGAAAATGTGTGGCAGGAATTAAAAGGTGAGGATCAGCATAGACATGAATTGAGAAGACATAGTTAAAAACTGAGGAAGAATATTCACTTTGGAGTAGGAAGGAGCTTGAATATTTAAAGGAAGACACACAAAAGAAACTAAGGGGATGAAACAGCAACACCAGTATTTTTAGCCATTCATTAATTCAACTGGCAAACAACAATTAATTCTCTTCTCCTGGAAGAAAGACCAGGACAGATCCAGGTCACTCTATCCCTACTTTTCAAGTTGTTATGTTATTTCTTCTGGGGGAAATAAACTCACATGCTGATGAATGAAGGGGACATGCAATCCCACTGGCGACTCTTTCAAGCTATTTTAAATAGGAATCCAGAGAGAAAATGCTGGCAACTTGGTGCAAAGTTAGACTAAATAAGACTTTAAAAGTTCTTCATAACAAAATGAGGCTAAATTCTTATATAGTCTAGATCAATATTAAATTTCTGGTTTTCACAGGGGACATGATTGAACTATGTAAGTATTCAATAAATATAATATATAATCTGTGCAAATAACTTTCCAAATGAATAAAGGTAAACATTATTTATAAGAGACGTAAAAATAGGCCAAAATGTATTGTGCGAAGCTGATTAATTTTCCTTTCCTCTGCTCACACCCCCCCAAATCATCACTATACCCTAATCCCCAGTATTTGTGCATTTGTCACCTTACATGGTAAAGAGACTTTGCAGGTATGATTAAGTTAAGGATGTTAAAGTAGGGAGATTATCCTAGATAATCTTATCAGGGCTCAGTAATCATGAAGGTTTTTAAAAGATAGAAGAAGGAGAGTCAGAATCACAGAAGGTGATATGATGATAGAAGCAAAGTTTGGAAAGAACAAGAGAGGAGGAGGTTCTGTGCTGTTGGCTTTGAATATGAAGGGGGCAGCCAAGAGCCAAGGAATGCAGGCAGCCACTAGGAGTCAGAAAAGGCTCCCCCAGAGCCTTCAGAAAAAACACAGTCCTGCTCCTGGTGTTCCTGTGCTCCTGGTCAGAAATCTTATAGGGAACACAAAGAGATTAAGTGAAACATCACACTGAAGAGTGAGACTTTATGCAGCACCTGAATGTAGATAATCAGTCTTGGAATTTCTAGCCTCCACTGGGAGATATACCAAGTCAAGATGCGGGCAGCTGGGGGTCCTTTGTGAAATTGCCATGTTGGCTAGCCATGTAGTGATGCGGTGAGGGCCAATGAGAGGACAGTGTCCATGCTCCCACCACTCCTGAGCTTCTAAGTGTGTCTGTTTGTTTTTATTTCTGATTAATGTGAGGGTGCAAATGATTAGGTTACCTTGTTCACGTTTCTATAGTCAAGTTCAAGTTGTAGTTGAGCCCTTCACCCAGGGGGTGTGCTGTATACCCTCACATTGTGACCATTAGGTAGAGCTTCCCAACCCTCAACCCTCTTACCTTTTGCCCTTTCCAAGTGTTTTTAAGTAACTTCCTCAAACACGAGTAGTCAGGTAGGATAAACAGACAACAAAGTAAAGCTTCTACCATAACAGAGATTAAAAAAAAAAAAATGGAAAATTGGTGCTTAGAATAGATTTTTTTAAGTGCTATCATTGATACCCTTAAGAAGATTTGAGGAGATATTTTGTTAATGAAACAAGAACAGGAGAATATAAGAAAAGAGTATACACAGGACATAAAAGAGCCTTTGGAAATTATGTTAACAAATAAACAATGCAACAAAAATTCTAAAGATAAACTGAAGGACCTTCCCATGAAGATAGAAAAATAACAGTAAAACACAGTAATACCAAACAAATGGAAATAGTACAGAAAAGTTAAGAAAATTTAAAGCTCTACCTAGGAGGTGCAAATTCAAATAATAGGATTTCCAGAAATAAGTAGATGAAATTAAAAAAAAAAAAATCAACAAAATTTCCCCAGAACTGACATGAATTTCCAAATTGAGATAGCTCAACAAAACTCAGCACAATATATAAACCACACCAGCCAGCTAATCAAACAAGGGTATGTCCAGATGTCCAGAGGGTCAGGACTTCAATCTTTGAAAGGATTGAAAATCACTGTGACGTCAGATTTTTCAAAAGAAACACCAAAAAGATAAGATCCTAGAACAATAACTTCGAAGTTCTAAACAAAGTTTCTTTCCATATATATTTCTATATTGGATGTGATCATGTTTTTAATATATATAAGTTCTGAGTTTGGATTTTGTGGAACTAAGTGCTTGAATAGTATATAAGAGCCAAGAAAAAGTGGCATCATATCTGAGAAAAAAATAAAAATAATGTATGTGTGTTCCCTGAGATGGGCAGTAATTTCTCAATTAATATACTTAATCCGGTTTGTAACTCATGTTTCATTAATAATAATAATGATAGACATTTGCATTCAAAAGAGCAATGATCTACAACAGAATCTTCTGTATTCTAAAATAAATTATTTGCAAGGGCTGTTAAACAGGTTGAATTCATACTAATCAGAAGGAATGTCTAGAAGAGCATCTTTCATGAGAAATGGCATTAATTTATTGAAGAAGGCCAGGCATGGTGACTCACGCCTATAATCCTAGCTCTCTGGGAGGCCAAGGTGGGTGGATTGCTTGCAGTCAGGAGCTTGAGACCAGCCTGAGCAAGAGTGAGGCCCCATTTCTACTAAAAATAATAAAAACTAGCTGGACATTGTAGTAGGTGCCTTAGTCCCAGCAACTTGGAAGGCTGAGGCAAGAGGATCACTTGAGCCCAAGTGTTTGAGGCTGCTGTTAGCTACAAAGATGCCCTGGTACTCCACTTAGGGTGATAGAGTGAGAATCGGTCACAAAAAAAAAGATAATTTATTAAAGAATATATAGCAGTCTGCACACACTAATTCTTAAAGCTGCATACATTTTCTTCAGTGATCATTACAACAGAGGATATTTACCATACAATGTGACAAATATAGTTTTCCCTTTATCAAATTAAATAGATTAAAAATAAATATTATCTTTAAATTTTATAGTGGAAGACGTGTATATTAGATGCACAGTTTTGATATATTTAAATAAGTTATACCTTTAAAACATTCTTTAAGATATGCCTTTATCTTATTTTTTCTTGTATTATTCAGAACCCGTAATGTAGTTCAGTGTGAGCAGAAAACTCTCCATAATCATAGACTGGATGTGAGAATAAAGTTTAAAAATGTTTTTTCAATGTACTAGATTTGGATAAGTATGATGATAGATATTCACCTAGAAAACTGAATGGGAGAAATGTATTTAACTTCCTATTTGGTAGACTTAGGTTCAAAAATATTGCTCATACTCTGGTGGAATTCTGTTACAATCAAGTTATGATCGCACAGGGATATTTACATAATATTTATAATCCAGAAAAACCTTGAAATATTTGGAGGAAAGCCTGGACAAGAAAGAAAACTTACTAAACCGATCTATTCAAATTTGCCAAGTCTACCATGAACTAAACTAAACTCCCACATAGACTATATGGATCTCTCCTCCCCCCATCTCAGCACTTAAGAATATTAAAAACAAAAAACACCTAATCTCAAAGCTGCAGATGCTGGCGTGCATGTGGAGAGAAGGGAACACTTTTACACTGCTGGTGGGACTGCAAACTAAATAACCTTTTTGGAAGGAAGTGTGAAGAATCCTCAAAGAACTGAAATTAGACCTCCCATTTGATCCTGCAATCCCATTATTGGACATCTACCCAGAAACAAAAAACAATCCTCTTATCATAAGAACATTTGCAGTAGATTGTTTATTGTAGTTCAGTTTACATCTGCCGAACTGTGGAAGCAACTTAAATGCCCACCAACCCAGGAATGGATTATCAAGCTGTGGTGTATGTATACAGTGGAATACATTCAGCCATTAAAAAGATGGAGACTTTACATCTTTTGTATTAACCTGGATGGAGGTGGAACACATTCTTCTTAGTAAAGCATCACAAGAATGGAGAAGCAAGAATCCAGTGTACTTAATTCTAATATGAAGGCAGTAGATGAGCTAAGGCAAGGTGGGGGGTAGGGAAATGAGAGAGTGGGGAGGCAAGGGGTCAGTCCGTATGGCACACCTCTCGGGGGTGGGACACAATTACAAGAGGGACTTTACCTAACAACCGCAATCAGTGTAACCTAATTCTTTGTACCCTCAGTGAATCCCAAACAAAAAAGCGAAAAAACACCCCCCCCCCCCAATTGCCTCTTTAGACCTTTGTAATCTGATGTCAAAATATCATGTTCTCATTCACTTTGTACCAACTTTAAATGTAACTGCTAGCAAGGGAACATGATACATCTGTCTGCATGCAAAATTGACCATGTCTTCTTTAGAATGCATTCCAAAGCTTTCCCACCTATTTCTTTATTATTAATTCCAAGGCTCTGCTTTGCCAGTCATGTGATAGGAATGGGAAATAATAAGGCAGCGTGTCCCCTTGACCTGCGGATCTTACAAGACCCAGACTGTGTTCTTCCAGTCTTTCTTTCGTTTCTCATTCCTCTCTGGAAGACACTGACTCTAAACAGGAAATATATATTGCTTATATGATACCCCATCTAGTTTCCAAAAATAGACACCCCAGCTAGCTCCCAAAAGTTTCTGAGGCAGCTCAAAAAATGTCAAAATAAGTAGGAGAAAAAGCAACTGAACAGGATTCACAATGACTCAGATCCTGGGTGCTGCAGGTGCTAAGCTAGACACTTAGTAATGTGTTTACTCTCCTTCATATTCTCCACTATTAAGAGGATTATGATTTTATTGCCATTTCATAGATGAATCAGCTATGACTCAGAAGTCAGATAATTTCTCCAGTTCACACAGCCATTGGCAAAGCCACTATTCACAAACCAGATCCCTGGCCCCCAGGCATTAACCCTTTCTACTCTACCCACAGTATGTCCTGTTTCTCAATTATCCACCCTGCTTTGATGTTCACCAGCTAATCTATTAAGAACCCAAGTTTATTTTACAGAATTTACCATTTAGAATCCCTGTCACCAGCAATGAACCAAAATCCACTTGTCACAGCGCACTTTGAACAATGAGCTAGAAAAACCTTGTAAAAACCTAAGGAGAAAAATCAAAACACCACGATTGCTAATTTGCTGATTTCAAGTGCCTGTAGAGCAGTGGGTCTCAACCTTCCTAAGGCTGCAACCCTTTAATACAGTTCCTCATGTTGTGGCGACCCCCAACCATAAAATTATTTTCGTTGCTACTTCATAACTGTCATTTTGCTACTGGTATGAATCGTAATGTAAATATCTGATATGCAGGATGTATTTTCGTTGTTACAAAGGGGTCACAACCTACTCTACAGCTGCTGTAGAGTTTTTAGAAACACAATGGCACCAATAATCACAAAGTCACAACTCAATGACCGTATTTTCCAAATATATTACTCTCCTCGGAAATGTGTCAAATAATTACGTTAGTCATCCAGCCCTATTCATCTTCTGCTTTCAAGAAAAAAATAAAATAAAATAAAATGCAGTGTTCTGGTTAAATTCCATTTCTCCTCTCCTCCCTTTCTGCTCCATGTCCTACAAGGCTGAAATTTCCAGCCTACACTTTCCTCTGGCTATTAGTTAGATTTAGCCAATGAGAGACACAGGAATAGGAGATGTGGCAGAGGGAAAAGTCAAGATATCTTTATTCCTGTTCTTTCCCCAGAAGGTTATGGCTTTAGCAGCAACTGAGTTCCTTTATCTACCGTTCCCTCTGCTACAGCTGCCTTCTTGTTCCAGCAATAGCGTCTTCTCTAGAGACCTGCAGGCAGGATGGAGGTAGCAGCCTTTTAGCAGTTACTAGTCCCTCGGTGATTCAGCAGCACACCATTCAACAGTCTTCACTTGACTCTGGGACTGTGACAGCTGCCTCCTGCAGGAACCCCCTGACTGTTAGAGGAAGGAATAACAGAGGTGTTCCCACCACACACCTTCCCAGTAGTATCCTGGGATAGGCTGCACACATATTTTATCAACACAAAAAATTCCTCCCAAAGGGGAAAACGGAGCTTGGAAATTTGTAGCCTGTAGTGTGTCCCTATTACTCACACCAACACTGTTGGTAGTATGAGATGAAGGTCAGATGTAGGGCAAGATTCGTACTTAGTTACTAAAGCAACAGTAGGATTCCCCAAGATTAGGAGATGGGACAATTATTCCTGACTGCCCTGGGAAATGTACACCAGGGGAAAGATATATGTAAAGTATTGAATTATTACTTCAAAGGATTGGTGATTGCAACCTTGGAAGCCTTATAGTCTGATAGTCAACCATGCCTGTCTACAGAGGTAAATGTGTAACTTGGACACCAGGGATACAGGGAAGGAGACCATGACAAGACACAGCAAGGTGATTATCTGTACGTCGAGGCAAGAGGTTCCAGGAAAAACCAAACCTGCTGGTCCATTAATTGTGGACTTAGTAGCCTCCAGAACGATGAGATTATAAATGTCTGTTGTTTAAGAAAACAAAAACCACAGCTTGCAGATCTCCAATGCAAAAGTAAAGCCTTGGTTAGGAAGAAGCAGAGTCCTAACACTTGAAATATGGAATTACATGAAGCATACTTGAGATTGAGAACCCAGCATCTCCAAATTCCTCTGCCTTATCGTCAGAAGCATGTGAATGAAGGGCTATGATATTAAATGTGGGCTCAATTCATTTATGTGCATGGACTCTCTTGGAATTTGGTGTTTGATAAATTGATTTAAGCTTAGCAGCCTCCATGATTGATTAATTCTTTCATCAGTGGGTATCCACAGTGAAAAAAAAAAATAGGGAGAATGGGGTTAGGTTTCTTTGAAATAAAAGAAAAGATATGCAGATTTCAATGCTCCTTCTCATTTTATTTTGGTATTTTAATTTTAGAATATTATGGGGGGTACATTTTGGTTACATGAATTGCTTTTGTGTACAGGTTAAGTTAAAGCCATGAGTGTGCCCGTCATCCAGGTGGTGTTAGGAAGTCACCTATATCATCCATTAGTTATGAATTGACCTGTACCATCCCACCTGCTAGACTTCCACTGAGTTTGACTACCATATGTGCGTATAAGCATTCACCAATTTGTTCCAATTTAATAGTGCGTGTGGGGTTTATTTCGTCATTCTTTCCATACTTCACTTTGGAGAATGGTCTTCCGTTCTACCCAGGACGTTACAAAAGATATTAATTAACCATTTTTTTAATGGCTGACTAGTACTTCATGGTATACCATATTTTATTAATCCAGTCCTGTATGGATGAACATTTGGGTTGATTTCGTATCTTTGTGGCTTGTGAATTGTGCTGCCATAAATATTTCAGTGCAAGTATATTTTTGATAAAATGCATTTCCCCCCCCCCTTTGGGTAAATACTTGATCAAATGGTAGGTCTGCTTTTAGTTTTTTGAGGTTTCTCCATTCTACTTGCCATAGAAATTGTACTGGTTTGCAGTTCCACCAATAGCGTATAAGAGTTCCTTTCTCTCCACATCCGCGCCAGCATTTGCTGTTTTGAAACTGTCTGATAAAAGCCATTCTCACTGGAGTTAGGTGATAGCATGTTGCGTGATCGTTGAATTGCATTTCCCTGATTATTAGAGACCTTGAGCATTTTTCATATGTTTAGCCCCTTCTTCATGGTGATGCTTGAATCTGCAGGTGACAAGACTAGCCATGTCAAGGACAAAGGAGCATAAAGGTGAACTGAGCCGGTCTTGGATGACCCTGCTAGGCTAATAAACCTGGGACTCCCTTGTCGTTTAATTAACTTTAAGTCACTTTAAGTTAGCTTAGAAGCATTCGGATGGCCAAGACCTCAAGGGAGCTGCCATCACAGTTAGGCTGAGACTTGAAAGATGAGAAGATGGATGGTATTCCAGAGGGAGGGAAGGACATAGATAAAGTCCTGATAGCTGGGAAGCACACGGTCACTAGACACTCATGGCCTATCTCCATCAGAGGTATCTGTAGCTTTTTCACATCTCCACATTTCATTTTCTCAGATCCTCTCTCTAATACTTACCCTGTAAGTGCTTTTGTAAACTGTGTTAAATGACATTAGGAAAGCAAGTATGAAGAAGTATAGAAAGAAATCCCCCTCTATGACTATCTCAAGGTCAAATAGCATGTCCTATTATTTCTACTATAGTTTACAGAACTGGAATCCCAGTGCTTGTTTTTTTCTTTTTTCTTAAGAAAAATATAATCACTAAAATCATTATTTATCTCAGACACCAAACCCAATATTTGAGATCAATCTGACCCCCTGGATCATGGATATAAGCCATATTTTCTTCTGATAATTTAATTTAGGCCTTTGCAAAAGATAAATGAAATCAGAGATCTCAGCTGTGCTCTCAGTCTGGAGCACCTTGAAAGTGCTATTATATAATTTTCCCTGTTATTTATTTTTATAGTGCCCACTGGGTCAGTTGAGTGGAAAATGCCTCCCAGGCAGTCGGTAAATGTGCTTGCATAATCCCATTATTAGCTGCCAACATATTCTTTCTTATAACTACTAAGCTTCAAAACGGATGACTTGTGTGTGGTTGAAATAAGCAGAACCCTAGCCTTTTAAGATTCAAATCGTTCCCTGATTGGACCCAAGACCACTATATTCAAAAATATCAGTTAAAAAAATATATTCAATAAGAAATTTCAACATAATAGCTGGGTGTTATGGTGGGCGCTTATAATCCCAGCTAATTGGGAGGTGGAGGCAGGAGAATCGCTTGAGCCCAGGAGTTGGAGGTTGCTGTGAGCTGTGATGCCACAGCACTCTACCCAGGGCAACAGCTTGAGGCTCTGTCTCAAAAAAAAAAGAAAGAAATTTCAACATGATGGCTTCTAAGGCAAGACCTATGGTTTTAGGACTATGACATGTGTGCTGAGGCTTTCTTTGTTTTTCCCTCACCTACTCTTTTTTTATTTTTGTACTTGAGTAATTCCAGGAAAGGTGCTTTGACGTTAGTCTGCAGTGACTCAAGCTTCCTAAAGTTTATTATGAATCTGAGGCAAGTCTATGGTTACGTTGTGGGTATCTTATTTATGCATTTCTGCATTATACAAAGTAAGTATTACAACTCTGTACAGGGCACCAAAAACTTGATAAAGCACTGTTTAAATCAGGTTTGAAAGAAAAGGAGCTATAAACATATTAGAACAGTTTTAAACAAACTATTCCAAAATGTGCGAAAGCCATAAAAGTGCTAAGTTATAGCATTGCACACCACATTCTGCAGCTGAGAGCCTATGAGTCTGTCCATTAAAAATCCTATTTTCACTTCTTTATAGCACTTGTATAAAAATTCCATTTGAACTAAGATTAAGGATATAAGGCCTCTGCAAAAGAACAAGATATTGTGGTTTGTTTCAAGCTTTCAATTTTGTTTACAACTATCCTCTTAATATAAACCAATAATCTAGAGTAGATGTACTTTGGCTTTTTCTTTTTCTTTGTAAAAACCTCTTATGATATGAATTGACAGGACTCTAAATAATATTAAGGTATATTATTTCTATCATATTATTGCTTACTCCAAATCACTAGTTATGAATTAAGTTTGTCAGTGATTAAAAGTAAGTCTTACTTTTTAAAATGTTTTCTCTACCAGTTCAGGATATTTACTTCATATCCACTTCAGTAGATGGATAATGGGTACTGCAAGCCATTGATGCATTTTTCTACTTTTTCCTAGCAAATAAAAATCTCTAAACACTCAAGTTCAAACTGATGCCAAATTGGGAAATCTCTTAAAAGTCTATGGGTCAGGACCACACTTAGGTTTTTAATTTATCTGTGTAATCTATGCCATTATTCCTTTATTTATGAAGGGATTGGAAATTAAAAGACTTAGGGCAACATCTGTGTTTGAGATGTTACACTGGTGGGTCCTGCGTTCCCTGTGGGTCCAGGTGAATTGTCACATCAAATAGCATAGGCTTCTGGTCTTCAGTGTTCACTGGTGCCCACTGGATTTTTTAATGTTTTATTTTATTTTATCATGCTAAGAATATTAACAAAAAAATTTCTCAACAAATGGTTAAGTGTATAATACATCAAAACCCCCGGACACCTCCCCCAGCCCCTGGAAGCCACTATGCCACTTTATGGTTCCATGAAGTTGTTTACGTGGATTCCTTATAGAAGTGGGATCACACGGTATCTGTCTGCCTGTATGTGGCTACTTTACAAGTATAATGTCCTCAACTTTTATCCATATTGTTGCATATTGTAGAATTTCCTTCTTTTCAGAGGTGTGATAGTACTTCATTGTAAATTTATATCATGTTTTCTTCATTCATTCATCTATGTATGGGCATTTAGATTGTTTCCACATCTTGATCCTTATGAATAGTAATAAATAAATAGTAGTGAATCCCACTATGTCTTCTAGATCCCAATTTCATTTCTTTCATAGATACCCAGAGGTGGATTGCTGAAACATATGGTAGTTCTATTTTTAATTTTTTGATGAATCTCCATTCTGTTTTCCATAGCAGCTGCAACTCTTTCACATTTGCACCAACTGTGTACAGTTTTAGTTTCTCTCTATGTTCCCGTCAATGTTCATCATTGTCTCCTTTATTATCTTTGCAAACAGCTACCCTAAAAAGTGTGAAGGGACATCTTGTGATTTTGATTTCAGTTTGCACTATGACTCATGACACTGAATATTTTTTTATATACCTGTTGGCCATGTGCGTGTCTTCTATGGAGAACTATCTATTCATCTCTTTAGCCCATTTTTTGAGTCAGTTTGTTAGCTCTTTTGGTATTGAGTTGTAGGACTCCCTATATATATTTTGAAGACTAACCCCTTAACATATATTGTGTTTGAAAATATTTTCTCCCCATTTTGGTTGCCTTTTCAACCTGTTAATTGTTTCATATGCTGAGGAAAACCTTTTTAGTTTAATGTATTCTACTCAGAAAGGCATTTCCTTTCTTTTGCTCATTGGAATCAATTATTACTTTTACTATTGTAATGTGTTAAAATTGGGTAAACTATTTTGTACTAGCTTAATATCTTTATTTCATTAGATAAATTATTAGATTTCTAAGAAATTACTTTTTTATTTTTTCCTTAAAATTTTTTTTTATTTTAATAGATTTAGGGGGTACAAGTGATTTTGTATTACATAGGTGAATTGTATAGTGGTGAAGTCAGAGATTTAAGTGGACCTATCACTCTACTAGTATACATTGTACATGACAGGTTGTTTTTGTCCCTCACCCTCTTCCCACCCTTCCCCCTTCCAAGTCTCCAAAGGCCCTTATACCACTCTGTGTAGCCATGTAACCCATTGTTCCACTTCCACTTATAAGTGATTACATGAAATATTTGTTTTTATTCCTGAGTAGCATAATAATTTAGGATTATGGCTTCCAGTTCTATCCAAGTTGCTGTAAAAGAAATTATTTCATACTATCCTGCTCATGGGTGAGCAGGACTCCATGGTATATTTGAGTGTATACCACATTTTTTTCTAACCACAGCTTTGTGTTTGGTTTGTTCTTTTTCTAATTCCCTGACGTATAATATTAAGTTGTTAGTTTGCAGTGTGATCTTTCTGTTTTTTGATGTAGGAGTGCTATGAACTTCCCTTTAGCACTGCTTTTGCTGCATCCCAGAGATTTTGGTGGTGGATGTTGCCATTGACATTTAATTTATATAGTATGATTTTGATTACTTATCATAAAATTTGCTAAAACTTGTGTTGTGGCCTCACATATGGTGTATCTTAAAAAAATGGTCTATGTGCTGATGAGAAGAATGTATATTCTGCATTTTAGGGGTAGATTGTTTTATGAATGTCCATTAGGTACATTTGTTCTTGAGTGCCATTTATGTCCAGTGCTACTTTGTTGATTTTCTGCCTTGATGATCTGTCTAGTTCTGTGAACGGAGTGTTGAAGTTCCTCACTATTATTATGTTGCTATTTATTTACTTTCTTAAGTCCAGTAATATTTATTTGACTAAGCTAGGGAGTTCCAGTGTTAGGTACATATGTTTTTAGCATTGTTGTATCTTCTTGTAGAATTAATTGCTTTATCATTATGTAACAATCATCTTTTTCTTTTTTTTTTTTTTAACTGTTGTTGATAGAAGTCTGTTTTAATCTGATATGAGAATAGCCACTCCTGCTCAATTTTGGTTTCCGTTTGCATGGAATATTTTTTTCCCACCCCTTTACCTGCATCTATGAGACTTTTATGAGCGAAGTGAATTTCTTAAAGACAGCAGATATATTTGGCTTGTTTCCTTTTTTAATCCACTTAAAAAAAGATCTATATCTTTTGAGAGGGACATGAATATAGACAGTTTATATTCAATGGTAATATTGATAAGTGAGATACTATTCCAGTCTTCTTGTTGATGATTACCTAGTGCTTTGTATTCTCTCTTGTGTTACTGTTTTATTAGACCTGTGAGTTTTTATTTTTGAATATTTTTATATTTGTGAGAGTCAACTTTGTGTGTGTGTCTAAGGTACTTTTGAGTATTCTATGTAGGGCAGGTCTAGTAGTGACAAATTCCTTTAATATTTGCTTATCTGAGAAATATGTTTTAAATTTTTTTAAATTTTTGTTTGTTAATTTTAATAGATTTAGGCATTGTGAGTTGAATTTCATTACATGTATTTATTTTATGGTGGTTAAGTATGGGTTTTTAGTGTATTCATCACCTGAGTAGTGTACATTGTAACCCATAGGTAATTAAAAATTGTGGAGGGGCAGGAAAGAAGCCAGTATGGGCCATTCCTCAAGGGAAGAGGCAGTTTAAGGTTTCCTGATGACCCAGGGATGCTTTATAATGTCTCTTTCCACCAGAGGAAGACAGAGAGTGCAGTGAAAACAGAAAAGGTTTTGGGGACTAGGAGGCAACTAGGAGCAGTGTCAGATTGTCTTGAGAGCCGGAATAAAGGTCCTAGGCATTCAAGAAAGCCCATGTAACCCTGAAGAACACAGGGTAGGGATGGAAAAACATTGGAGTCCCTCCCCAAGAGTAGCATCCACTGAAACCTGTGGAAACTGGTAGCAATCAACTGAAGAAATATAAAGTTGGGAGTCACGGTAAAGAAAGACAAAGGACAGAGTAGAATTAAAAATGGGAGCTCATGGGTCCATTGCCCAATGTGGGATTCC
Source organism: Loris lydekkerianus (assembly GCA_963574355.1). Classification (NCBI taxonomy): domain Eukaryota; kingdom Metazoa; phylum Chordata; class Mammalia; order Primates; family Lorisidae; genus Loris; species Loris lydekkerianus. The sequence continues at coordinate 36,567 of CAUYPK010114523.1, forward strand.
CAGATGGCCAGAGTGTTTGTTCCACTCTGATTTTATTGAAGTCTATTTGCTAGAGGGTAAAATGAGGGAGGGAACAAAGGCATCAGCAGTTTCTCTGATTGATGATATCAGCTTCTATTGTTGTTATTATTAACATTAAGAGTGGGGCCTTCAGAAATTAAAATCTGAGCCTCCTATTGGGAGAGCCTCCTGCTTGAGGTCACACACACAGATTTCTAGGGAGGTGTTAAACTCTGCTAGTTCTCTGTGGAGTAAAATGCCACCAGTGCTGAGGGATCAGTGGGAGGGATGCAGTTTCCTTCCATCACCACTACAGAGGATTTTCCTGTGCTATAAAGAGTATAAGCTCTTCTGCCCATATCTCAGAATTCCAACTGCTCCCTTGGTCTCTGCCCCAGGCAAATGCAAATCTCCACAATAGGTATCTGCTTTACCTGTTTAATGGGTAAGAAACCCCCTAGAAGATGTATCTTTTCTTAGGACTTGTCATAGCCTCTTTGGTGACCATTATTCTCCTCAGAGTGCTCACAGACCCAGCAGGGTGTTTGTAAGGTGTATCCCCAACAGGTTAGAATTTAGAAAAGACAAGAAGCTTGCTAGCAATGACTAGCTTAAATGTAAACTAGCTGACTTTTCTTTGTTCCAACTCACTCAGTTTACTTTTTAGTTTTCTTCTTTTTCTGGGGGTGCTTTCCTTTGCTAAGAATGGGGTCTTCAGTCTTCATTCTTACAGCAGAAAAAGCCTATAATATTTGTATATCTGGCCAGGAACTCCCTTTCTACACCAAGCTTGGCCTTACATCAGAGGTTGTGAATATATTCCCTCACAGGTGAGAAAGATGGTATTTGTTGTTGCCAAAACCATTGTCACTGTTTTGTCAAACATGTAGCCAACAACTGGACTTTTCTTGACTTCACCCTGCCCCTCATGCATGATTTTAATTTCTTTCATGGAATGGCCACCACCTCTACAAGAGATTAGAAGGAGACTGTGCTGATAAAGTGTGAGCAGTACAGTTTCCATATCGAGAGGTGTGAACCTTTAAGAGATGGGCTACTTTGCTTCTCACAATATTGCCTAAGGAGGAGGTTCTCTTGCCAAAAGTCTAGATGCTGCCTGAAAACTTCTTGAGCAACCAGAATACCAGATGTGGTAGACATACAATGGACACAGGAATCTGGATTGGTCCTGATGAGTCAGATGGTTCTTCTGTGATTGGGGACTGTAGTGGCCATGGGGAGACCATGAGAGCAAGGAAGACTCTCTCCCTGCCCTCAGAGAAAAGAGAAACTTCAATATTGTATAATAAACTCAGCATTCAAACATAATAAGAGTTCCATAGAAGATATTATAAAAATAGGATACTCATGGAGGTGAGCAGGTGGAAGGGAACAGAATGTTTGTAGAAGTCCTCCTGGAGGAAGGGATTTTTAGGTGAAGATTAAAACAACCCCCATCCCCCAATTCACTTTAGAGCCTTCCAGCCAAAAATAATTAGAAATAAGCTTTCACTTTCATCTAGCTGCACTGTGGATTATTTCCCTGGTTACTATGAAAAGTCAACTGTAATTAATTGGTGCCCTAAATTGTTCTCCACTTGTTTTCTGGGTAAAAATGTTTCCATGATTAATTGATATCTCTGTGAGGGCGGTCACAATCCAGGTCATCTTCCACACTCCCCAGTGTTTAGCAATGCTGAAAATAGAGAATTTAATTAATAAGCTCTCATTACACGAATGATTAAATCACATTTTTCTAAAAAATAATGTTTGCTAATATTTTGTAAATGTTGACTGTCGTCCTGAGATGAGAGAATTTCTTAAAATGGGAGTAACTTCATATTGCTTTTTTAGGCTCATTTATCATTTTTACGTTTTCTTTTTTAAAAAAACATTTGAATTATTGATATAATTTTTAGACACATAACTCTAGATCACCACCCAGACCTACCAGAAACATTCTTTTGCATAGTGGATACTTTTGCAAGGCTATTATTAAACAGTCACTAGGCAGATAAGAATCATCATGATTCAGACTAAAATAGTAAAACACACAGCCTTGGCTCACAGGTACCCAACAGGGCTGTCCTCTTGGGTTCTTCTATAAACTGCCAATAATTAAAACTCTCCCTGAACTCCCTTTTGTTTCCAAACTAGCAAATATTTTTCAACAGAAGTTGTTAGTCAATAGTGTAGACTAATGAGAGTCTATGCTAAAAATGGCCCAATCAATATAAACAAAATTTATTTAGTAGCAGAAAATTACTTCTGTGCAATTATCTTGTACACTATGTTTTAACATGGATGGGAAATTGTACAATTATAAACACCTGTTGACAAGAGTGCTAACTCTGTCAGCGAAAGCAGATGCTGCTAATTTACTGCTCTATTCTTGAGTTTAGTAGTTTTTCTTAATTATGACTGTTTCAAAGCATGGTCTTAAAAATGCAGACTCCTATGGGGAAGTATATTGTCTGAAAATAATATAAATTAAATATAGAAGAAAAAGTATTTAGAATTATTTGATAAACAGAAATGTTTGGTCATTTTTCCAAGAAAATGATTATATTTTTGCGATGATTTGAGCAAGAGGTAAAATCACACGTTTGAATATGAGGAAAAATAGTCTTTCAAGCTTTAAAAAGATGACTGAAAACCCTTCTTATATTTTATGTGAACACTTGGAGTGTGTATAATATTTATAATGTGACAAATATAACTTTTATAACATATTTCCCATTCCCACATTATGTCCCGTAGCTCATGGGAAATGGCACAAATGTTGGACGTTATCTTTCTTGTCTGAGAACAGAGTGAACTTGGAAAACTGTGGGCAAGTTATTTAACTTCTCTCTGCCATAGTATCTTTTCTATGAAATGGGAACAACACTTAGGCCAGTTAGGCTGGGACTATGAACCAGATTTCCCTCAGTCCTTTTTTCCCCATTAGGCTTTGCTAACAGCAGGTGCTAGAGCGGTGATTTTCAACCAGTGTGCCACAAATGGATTTTGGGTATGTTGTGAAAATTTTAAAAATCACTAATTAAATTATTTTTGAAAGAAGTTTGAAGCACAGTATGTTCTTTCTTTTTTTTAACTTTTTTTTTTTTTTTTTTTTTTTTTTTTTTAATCAATAGAAGCATGCCATGGAAGTTTAACTATAGGTTCAAGTGTGCCCTGAGATTAAAAAAAAAAAAAAAAAAAGAAAGAAAGAAAAGATTGAAAAACAGTGCTAGAGGGATACCGTATATACTCGAGTATAAGCCGAGTTTTTTTTTGGCACAAATTTTGTGCTGTAAAAACTCGGCTTATACTCGAGTATATATGGTACTGCAAAGTGGGAGGAGGAGGGAGGGACCGACTGCTTCCTGTTTGCTTCCTGTGACTTCCGGGCAGGTCTGTCTCCTTCCTGTGCCTGTGTACCTCACCCTGGCCTTGCTTCTTGACCCCACCCTCCTGCAATAGCTGTTCATTTCTACAGCAGCAACTGAATCCAGTCTGGAGTTTTTCTTATCTGCAAGATCAGCTTCATCACAGCCCTCTCTGTCCACAAATAGTGGAACAAGTAATATAAAAGCTCAGGAGTTTCGTGGGACTGCCTGTGTTACAATATAGATCAGCATTAGCTGAGAAGTGACATTTCCTGTGAGGCCCCAGTGTCAGCCCCACAAGCTTCTAGTTTTAATAACTCACGACACAGGGTAAGAACTGCTTTCTGACAGAACTACCTGAGATAGCTCAGCTTTCGCTGTTGGCTTTTTCTCTGACCTAGCACCCAATTTCTTACAGCTAAACATTCTTTAAATCAAATTTTCTGCATTAAAACAACTGACAATGACTTCTGTCTCCCAATTAGACCCTGACTGATAAAACATGAATACTTACGTTGCATCCTTACTGTAAAAGTCGCGTTTGCTCCTTTATTGCTCAGCATCTGAATACTATTTAGGGTGTCTTCTTTGTGTCAGGTACTATCTTGGGCAGTGGACACAGAATGATTATCAAGACGTAAAAGATTGTGCCGTAGAACCAAGTTTAACAGTCATGGTCACCATGAAGAACCCTAAAAATTTAGAGAACCTTATAGTAAATCCCACTGAAAATTAAAATATATTATACATGGTAGCATGGCCACAAAATTCAAGAATCCAGCCTTGGAGGTTATGGAGAGAGTGAAGTGAAGAAATTTCCTGATAAGTATTTGCTGCTACAAAATGTTGCCATGAATTAACTTCCTGCTCCAGGACTGTGAAGTTCTTGCCTTTATTTGCAGAGATTGGCTCTAGCTTTTAGTTTAGTTCATTGAAATGACACAAAGAAGGAGACAAATTGGAAGGAGTTCTAAAAAGTTAAAAAAAAAAAAAAAAAGAATGATTCAGAGCAGTGGAAAGGCAGAATAAGCAGGCCAGATCGCGACAACTCAATGTATTTTTATCCGGTATTCAACTAAGTGCCACTGTGTCATCTAAAAATAAGTGATGTGGAAAAAGAAAAAATAATTACAGGGGAGATAATATATAATAATTAACTTCTGAAAAGGAGTATGCTTTAAATAATGGGATACAAGTAAAGCAGGAATAATTTGAGCTGATTATAGAGACTCCATTTCTCACCTTGAGGGGAGAGGACCATTATCGCTTAAAATTCATAGCCCTTAAAAAAAGGGATCAGACAAAACATCTAGTTATTATGTGCCAGTGGGGTAGAGTAAAACTATGCAGTGATGTTTGTCCATTTTTAATTTACAGAGTTCTAAATGTTTCTCAAGTTATCTAACCTATACATTTCTGTTTAATGAAAGTACTGAAAAAATTCTTGTAGATGTTGGAAATGTCTGTTATGATCTTTTTTCCTAAAGAACCCTGGTGTCTCTCACACATGCAAACATGCACAAAGAAATTGCAAATAATTAAAATTAGGAGCCTCCATAGGTACTGTTTTTGCAAGTTAACGAACAAATCTCAAAGGAATATAAATGTATTATAGGTGCAAAGTGGAATCTCTGGTTTTAAAAAATAATGTTTACTATGTTATGAAAGTTACAATCATGTAGCAAAATCCAATGGGTAATTTTGTGGTAATTGGTTTATCAATGATCAACATTACAAGTGGTCAGAGAAAGTGTTTTACCCTGATAGTCTCAATTTCTCCGCTAAATTTATTCCAGAATATGTATTCTTGTTCCTGTTATTCAGTTCTTGCTTTTAGGGTCTGTGTTTAAGTTAATTACTCTTGTTGGTCTTCATTATAGACATTGATTGTCTTGACATATGAAATAACCTTTAAAAAGACGTCTTCAGGGTTCCCTGTCATGTTTAGCATATGGGGTCCTCTTTGTTATCAAGAGAAAGGAGGTCACTTCTGGTGTTAGTTAAATACCAGGTCACTGTATCTGATTGACAACACAATTTCTCAGAGGTTTGGGAGCATATTTGCTCTTTTTTGCCCCTGGGACCTCATTCTTCAAAAGGCGCAGCATAGGAAGTTATAGATCTTCCTTGATAATTGAAAGCTGAGTAAGAAACTTTTGAAAAACAGTAATATATAATTATCATGCCACTTTTGATATTGAAGTTTTACTCTTATATTTTTAAATAAAATCTTTTGGTATGACTTATGAAGTAGTTGAGACAATAGTTTTATAAACAGTATTATCACGTAGAGCAAAAATTAAACAAACCTGACTCTGGAGTTATAATCGTGTCATAACGACTCATCTAAACATTTCTCAGAGAAGTTTGCATTGCCTAATGTAAGAACATTTTTGTCTTGTCAGAAGCCTTCCAGGATGGGTGCTCATGTCCAGCTTTCATTTAGCTAGAACTGTAAAACCTTTAATTTTGTAATGTATGAAGGCCTGTCTGTGTTCAAACTACAGGGCACCCCCAAAGTCACCCATAAAATTGCCATATGTAGGGAAAATGAGAAATGGTAGCTAAATGTACCTTTATTTACAAAATATTCATTACAAAATTTTACAAACTTTACAAAATAGATGGCCAACTTGTAGAGGATCTTTGGCCTAAAGGTAATGTGGATGCAATAGTTGGGTCAAGTAACATCACACTAATATCAATTTTGACCCTCACTGTTCCATGTGAATGTCCACAGAAGCTCAGTACAGCTCCAAGACATGGGATCATGTCATCGTAAAGTTATATAAGGGAACTTAGGAAGCTAACATGCCCCCCGTAAGGGAGGAAAATGAAGCCCAGAGCCTTAATCACTAAAGTCCTACAGCATGTTGTAGCTATGAATAACAATAATAACAATGACAAAAGTATATATTGAATATTTGAAACACCTTTATCACAAATGGTTGCTTGTGTATTGTAAAATTTTAATCTCCATATTAGTCACACAGAACAGGCATTCTCATCATCTTCGTTTTATAGAAAAGAAAACTGAGGCAGGGATGAATGTTGCAATTTATTTTAGGTCTTGCAACTGTAAGGTGGAAAGATTGGGACTGAGGTGACTGGTTTTGCAGATTATCCTCTTAAACACCGTAATATACTTACTCATAATTGGTTCAGGAAATAACAGCTGGGGGTAGCACAAGGCAAAATGTCAGAGACTCAGAAGTGAATAATCTCTGTCTTCGTCTCCTATTAGACATAATCTAATATAGGGGTTGGCAAACTTTCCTTGTCAAGGCCCAGATAGTAAATATTTAAGGCTTTGTGAGCCAATACAATCTCTGTGGCAGCCACTCACGTTGCTGGTGTGGCGTTAAATTAGATGGAAACAATGTGTAAGTTAACAGCCAGACCTATGCACCAATAAAACTTTATTTGCAAAAACAGACTGAGGGCTGTTTTAGTTTGCCAACCATAAGTTAACAGCCACACCTATGCACCAATAAAATTTTATTTGCAAAAACAGACTAAGGGCTGTTTCAGTTTGCCAACACGTGATCAAATGGAATGATTAATGATTTAAATATAACAAGTTTTAAGTGTGGGATAAACAGAAGGTGACAAAAAAATGTATGCACATTTTAAGAAAAGAAAAACTGTATTAAAATTTAGTACTCAACATATACCGATAACATTTGTCATCTTGTATGTTGTATCTTGTATCTGTTGTAATTGCAGAAGTCAAATGTGGCTTGAGTATTACAATTTTAAAACAATTCTTTCCTTTCTTAAAATGTGTATACATTGTTTTGGCATCCTCTGTGTAAGCCACTGCAGTCACAGAGGGAGGAACGGTTCATCCTGCCTGAGATATTTAGAAGTAACATTTGAGCAATACATTGAAGAATTAGTAAAATAATATTAAGGCAAGAAAGCAAAGGCCTTCCAAGAAGACGTGAGAGCATGAGCAAAATCACAAAATCGTGAAGGCATGGCATTTGGGAAGCAGTAGGTAATTTAGCAAGAAAAAGTATAGCTATATGCCGAGCAATAGTAGAAGAAGAAGACATGTAGGTGTGGTAAAGGGGGGCAGTTAGTTAGTTTTCTTAAAAAATCTAATTTTAGATAGTAAAAATTGGAAGACCACCTATTTGGTTTCCATTACATTTTGCTATCCTATGTGCACGTGAGTGTTAAACAACTAGTTATAACTTAATCCTGAGCATATGAGGTGTTTGATTTTCCATTCTTACCGGGCTATACTACTGTTCTGTTCCGGCTCCACCTTACATGCAGTTTGAAGGAGAACTCTGGTGGATGTGGGATGTGAACAAAAGAACCGCGACCTACAGGTCGGGACAGGGAACATCTCTCCAGACCCCACAGCAAGTAGCTGCTTCACTTTGGATTTACAAAAACGTAAAGCAAAAGTACAGATTACATGCTATAATGATGCATCAGAGTATTTTTAATTTCAGAATTGTATGAGGGTATAAATGCTTAGGTTACATTGCTTTCATTGCTAAGTAAAGTTCAAGTTGTAGTTGAGCCCTTCCCCGGGGTGTGCTGTGCATTCTCCCATTGTGTCCATTAGGTGAGAACTTGCCAATCACCTCCCCTCCTCCTCCTTCCCCTCACGGGTATATACTTAAGTTTTTCTTTCATGCAGGTGTGTAGCTGTTTATATATTGTTTTCATAATAGTATTAGGTACATTGGATATTTGAAACACACTCTTCTTAGTAAAGTATCACAAGGATGGATCATGGTATTTCAAAAAGCAAAAATTCCTTTTGTTGAGTATAATTCGCATATCTAATCATAATCTTATGGCTTCAAATTTTTAATTTTCCACTGATGCACACATTTCAAAATGGAAACTTGGGAATTAAAATAAGACTCTTTTTGTGAATTCATGCTCTGATAATTGGAAAATAACCATGTCTTCTGAAACAAACTTGTAAAATGGTCAATAGAACCTCGAACAGCATTGTCTCAGATTCCCCATAATTTCAAAAGAACTAACAAAATCGCAGTGGGAGATTTTTTTTTTTTTCTAACTATTTGCTTAAACTAGATGTTTCTTTATGTCAGAAGCTCTGGTTTAAGTTTCCTTCAACTTACAAACTGCAGGTCTTGGCATTGACACAGACAATACTGCTTAGAACTTGACAATGAAGTATTAATTAGATGCAAACAATTCACAAGAGGATTCCCAGTGTGAACCATAAAGTGGTTATTAATCATTCTGAAAAGATCCCTCCTGTCTCCCATGACAAGCATGGTGATTTGAGGAAAAGATCTTAGTTTAGTTAAAATGATGAATTGATAAATTTGTTTTAATGTTAAATCGACCTTGAATTCCAGGGATTAAACCCTACTTTTCATTTTGCATTATCTTTCAGATATATTTCTGGATTCAAATTGCTAGTATCTTATCAAGGATTCATGCAGATATGTTTATGAAAGATCGTAGTCTTTGTTTTTCTTATAATATCTTTGATATCATGGAATTGCTGACCTGGTGAATCAAATCCTCTAATTTCTGAAAGAGAGTTTGTATGATTGTTATTTCTTGCTTGTTGAATAGAATGTTAACAGACTGCCTGGTCTTCAGTGTGTGTGCATATGCACATGTATGTGAAGGTTCTTTGGTAACAGTTCAATTTACTGCATGTGTGTGTCTTATTACGTTCATACTTTATGTTTCACTTTGTATCAATTGAATAAATTCTCACTTTTGTAAATGTGTCTGTGTAAACTAGGGTTCCAGATTTATGGCATTAATTATTCATAACTTCTTAATCATCTTTATATTTTCTGTAGTAATATCACTTCTTTTAGCCCTGACATCGATAATTTGTGTTTTTGTTTTCTCTAGTAGGCAACCCATTTTAAATGGGTTTCCATGGGAAAATTAAGGTCTGTGATCTTCATTGAATGTCATGAATTAATTTATTATTTATGTGCTAGAATGGCATCGCCTATGGGTTATCTTTGGAACACTTGAGAATATTGTTTCTCCTTCCATTTTCTGTAGCATTTCATTCTCTCCTGGAAATTCCGTTAGTTAAAGCTTCTTTAGAAGTTAAAATCTTTCCCTGATCACAGTGTGTTCTCTCTCCATGCAGAATGCAAAGACCCTACACCAACAGAGTTTCATTTATTCTGTGTCATTGTGCTGTTATCACCTATTTTACTCTAAATCCATTAGCATCTCTGTAAGGTGGCATTACTTTGCTTAAACAGTTATGTTTCTTTTGGGAAAGTAAGAAAATAAAAAATTTTATGTTTGCCCCCATTTATAATATCTGGTGCTTTTCATTCTTCCCTGAAGTTATGAGCTACCGTCTATTGTAACTTTCCTTTACACAGAAGAACGTCAGCCTTTCTCGTAGACTAGATCAAACTGCAACAATCTCTCTCAGGTTTTATTTATCTGCAAATGTCTTTATTTCACCTTGATTTTTGAAGGAGATCTGTGGAGTCTATAAAATGCAGATTGGCTGTTATTTTCTTTAAGCACTTTAAAAATGTCACACTGCCTTCTGGCTTCTTTTGATGAGGAGTCAGTCATCATTTGTATTTCTGTTCCCTTCATGTAATGTGTCATTTTCTTTCACTGATTCTCACATCTCCTCTTCATCTCGATTTTGAGCAGTTTGACTATAATGGGCTCAGCTGAGCTTTTCTTTGCATTCATCCTCTTTGGTGTTTGCTGAGCATAATAGATTTATACATTATAAATTTTATAAATTTGCAGTCATTACTTCCTCAAATAATTTTTGTCATGTTATTCTCCCTCTCCGGAGCTCAAATTATACACCTGTTATATCGCTGTTTGTGTTCTATAAGACTCTGAGATGCTATTCATTTATTTAATCCTCCTTCTGTCTCCTCTCCAAAGTAGATCATTTCTAAGACAGGTCTCCAGATTCATAGACCCGTTCTTCTGCCTTCTTCAATCTGCCAAGTCCATCCATTAAAAATTTTATCTCATATACTTAACTATTCAATTCTAGAATTACTGTTGATTCAATTCCCAGTTTATAATTCCTGGCTAAAATTCTTCCACTATCTCATGACATGGCCATGATTTCCTTAAGTACTTGAAAATATGCCCAAAATACATAAAATTCTTGTTTGCTAGTTAAAACTCCTGAGTCATCTTGGGATGGGTCTTTACTTACCATTTTTTCCTCTTAATTTAGGGTCACACTTTCCTATTTTTTCACACATCCGGTATTCGTTTTTTATTATATCCACAAGATTGTGGCTATGTTCAGGAGAGTCTGAAACTTGTGGTCTTCCTTTGAAATTTTAATTTTTGTTTTAGCAAGTGGTTAACTTGACTGGCCTCAAATTTTAAACTCTGTTTCCTTGATTTAGGAACAACACCTAAAATCTCTGCTCTGTTTTTTCAGCTGTGTTTTTTTAGGGGAAACTTTGATGTCTTCCCTGTATATGCTAAGTTCCATAGTCAGCCAAGGATTGAAGGGTTGTGCACAGATTTGGGGGTTCCCCATTCTGTGTTTTCTTTCAACTGAGTTTTCTCATCTTATATTCTAGCCATTTGGGATGCCCTATCCCCATTTTTGCTGTCTTGATAAGCTAGTAAGACTGTGTTTTTCTGCTTAAAGCCTGGGTCCCCCACAGAACATGATAATATAGAGCAACTTACACCCAGGGCATTTCTTTTCTTTCAAACATTTAACCTTCAGCTTCTTACTGCTTCTGGTCATTTTCTAGTGCATTCTAATATTACTTTCTTGTATCAGTTCTGAGTTATGATCGCTATTTCCTAGTGTTACTCTAATAAAACCTACTTTGCCATTATTAAAAGTTGTTCATAGAGTTTTTATTCTCAACTCTTGTGTGAAGAAGTTGAAAGACATGTCCCATTTTTATAACTAATAACATAATTTCTTGAACATAGTAGGAATTTAGAGGGTATTTATGGAATAAATTTAGGTCCTTTTACCTAATTTTTTTTTCAATTTTCTGATAAAAAAAATAAGAAAAGACTTTTCACTTTAGACTCTATTATATTTCTTACTCTTTAGTCCATCCCATTTCTCTTGTCTGTGTTATTTTAACAATCTGCACCTTGTCATTCTTCCCCTCAGCTCTCAAGGGGTCTTTCACAATGACTAATTTGCCTCTCTATAAATCACAAAGATAATGGCTTCCACTCTCACCCTAAATAATAAAATCTTTCATAACTATCACTGGCAGAATAAGAAACCTATTTTTTTTTTTAAATGAAATCACAACTGTAAACATTTGTGGGGTACAATATAATGATTTGATATACAGCATGGAATGCTTAAATCAAACTGATTAACTTTCTCTTCTTTCTCTTCTTTCATGTTCATATAACCTGCATTCAAGCCATGTCATTCTACTTAATTCAACAGATCATATATCCTCCCCACATTACATCTTCCCTCGTTATTTTCTACTTGCCAAGCATTGTGATCTTTTCCGGTGAAAAACAGCATTTCTCCTATAAAGCCTTAGAATGCATTACACGAGGGACTGAATAAGAACTTGTGAGCCATGATTACATTCCTTTCTCATGTTCTTCTTCTGTTCTGTGTTTCAGCAAAATTATCCTCCCACCTTTATAAACATATTGTAGAAATAAAATATGTTTTCTTAATTTATGTTTCAAGTACAGAGCCAGTGTACAGCACTGGCGGGTCCCTGTTGCCACTTCAGAGCAGCGCTGTTCACATAATTGTACCCCAGGTGGTGGTGCCCATGGAGCAAAATGTAAATATTCCTTTCCACTCCAAGTTGGAGAACTCAGCTGCCTCTTCATGTTGCACACTCAGCAACTGCCTACAGAATATAATTAAAACCATTTAAACCATATTTTAATAAAGTCAAAAGGTACATGGTGACCTCCCTCCATGTGCCTCATTTATCATAGTCTTAATTCCTATATGTCTAATGGATATTCTATGAATTATGACCTTGCTCTCTACCACCACAGGGTTTGTCAAGTTCACAGATAGAAATATGAAGGATCAAATGGAAAAGTTGTAGTGCTGGTTTATGTTACGTTCATACCAAACATCAGTTTTGCTGAAGGAAGATCTCTGCTTCTGTCTGGATTTTTGTTCAGTGTATTTTACCAGCTATGAAAGCTAGAGAGAAAGCAAACCAGTGTTGAAATGCATTTATTTATTTTCCTTTTAAGCTTTATTGAGGTACGATGGATACATGAAAATGGTATGTATTTGAGGTCAGTAATGTGATGCTTTCATATAGGTACACTGAAACAATTACCAAGCTAAATAGCGTAGCCATCACTTCACATAATTACTTTTCTTGTGTGTGTGGTGATAATACTTAAAATCTAGTCTCCTAGCAAATTTTTAATAATAAATTAACCACAGTCAGCATGCTATACTTTAGGTCTCTAGAACTTATTTATCTTATAACCACAAGTGTATGCCTTTTGACACAACAACTTCCTCCTTCCCAGACCCCAACCCACTATGACCACCATTCTACTCTGTTTCTATGAGTTTTGTTTTTTTTAGATTCCACTATAAGCAAGATCATTCAATAATGTTCTTTCTGTGTCTACCTTATTTCACTTGGTATACTATCTTTGATAGTCACTTATGCAGTTGTAGATGGCAGGATTTCATTCTTCACTAAGGCTAAATACTCTTTTATTATATGTAGATGACTTATTTTCTTTATCCATGAATCCATCCAGGGACACTTAAGTTATTTCCTTATCTTGGCTGTTGTGAATAAGGCTGTAATAAATATGGGAGTATGGATAATCCTCCAGATAATGATTTTATTTCATCAATTTGGATAATTATTTTATTCATTTGGATGTATACCCAGAAGTGAGATTGCCAGATTGTATGGCAGTTCTATTTTTTAATCTGTTGAGGAAACTCCTTACTACTTTCCATAATGAGCGTGCCAATTTATAATGGGAGAAATTTTAAAAGTGAAAAAGGTGAGAACATGGAAGAAATTTATTCTTCATGGAACAACCCCAAAAAGGCATCACCAATACTTTTCATCCTTGTACCTCCAACGATAGAGACTACAAAAAATATAAAGCATCAGATGGCTTAGTCTCAGCCTCCTGGGCTATGACAAAGGGCTGGGGAACTAGCTCTTCCCTGGGACACAGAATGAAGACTCATCTTTCTAATAAGACGCAGAGATGAAGTTGATGTGCCTCTATCCTTCCATCTTTGAAGGCAGATATAATATCTACAGTGGCAGTGTCTGCTTTGCAAACATAAGACACCACAAAATGAACCCTAGAAATGTCAGCTTTTACATGCTGGAAATGTTCAACCAGCTCCATGGCAGCTTAACTTTGGAACTTCTTCCTATATGAGAACATTAAACCGCTATTGGCTTAATCAATCAAATTCAGATTTATTGTTACTTGCAGCAGTATCTCTAATTGAAATGTCAACTACTAGTGCGTAAGTTGTCTCATATCCTAAAGACGGCCTCAGTCTTTTAATTGTTTTTATTTATTTAACCATCATAGTCACACATTATACCTCCATTTTCTGGTTGGGTATATTGAGACTTAGAAAACGTAATGATAGTGTGGGTGATTAAGAATACAGCCTTGAGCGTAAAACACACCTGGACTCCATCCTTGGAACTTGCCACTTGTTCAACATGTATCTGATGGTAGGTAAGCCCCTTTAAGCTTTAGCTGCCTGATCTGCCAAGCCATAATAAAAGAAATCACTATGTACAGAGCAGTTGTTAGAATTACGTGAAAAAATACAGGTAAAGTATGATAGAAAGGCCTAGCACACACTAAACAATGTAGAAACATTAGCCATTGTCATTATTTTTGTTACTATTCATAATATTTTTATCACTACCCAAGGCACAGAAACAGAAAGTGGTCAAGTATTACTAATCAAAAAAATGACCATATCATTGAGCAAATAAGAAATGTGACTGGATTTAAACTTTAAACTTCTAGGGGGTGGGGAGTTTCTTCTATACTAGCATAAGAATATTTAGATAGCTATAATTCTCCAAGAAGTCATAGGTATTCAACTTACACTTTTGTGTGACATTTTACATTTCTAAAACCCTGATTTTAATGCGCTCAGAGAACAGTAGAATGACACTTTAAATATATAAACCTTTTGGTGTCTCATGATTTTTTTGTTTTTTTTTTGTCATCAAATAAATTGTTTGAAAATTGTGGCAAGTCTTCCACTCACAGAAAATTACTCTCTGCATGCCTTAAAGCTTTGACAATAGCTAGGCACCCATATACATGTAGACATATGCGTGAATATCCTTCAGAATACGGGCCAACCACAGGGTGGATGGACATAATTGCTGTGGTGTTTGGGTGATGGATACACTGTGTTCAATGGAAATTTGATTAATCTGGTACCTGAATCTCCATTTATGTAGACAGCAAACAGGGTGTTAGCGATGGGAGGCACATCTTACGCAGAATACCAGACAAAGGAAGCTGCCTACAAGTTTGCTATTAAACCTTCAAGGGGCATATGTCATGATATTTCATTTCACTCAACATAAAAATAACAACCAAACTAGAATTAATGAGTATTTTCAATAGCACTAGTAACGTCACCAGAAATGCAACCACGGGCGTTCTAACAAGCACTTTTAGTGAGAAGGCTTCCTGTGCAGAGCTTGTTAAATCGAGTGGAGAGTTGGAAGGGGCAAAGCTTCTTATTTAGAACATTCTGGAGTTCTTCCAATTAGAATATTTGGGCATCTCTTTCCCCTTCCATTTCTAAAAAAGATGGTTCATAGAGGAATACATAAAATTATAGCAATAAATAGTGATGCTTCTCTGACCAATTAAAGTTGCCATCTGGCTAGCTTCTTTAGAGGATTCCCCCAAAGAAGTCACCTTACACTTGATTTATACCGTCTGGGGAGCTTGCACCAAACAGAAACTACAAGTTTCTTTTTTTCTGATTTAAGAATTTTTTTTTTTTCAATGTGAAAGGCAAACTTCCTAAAAGTGGAATTGATGAGACAGCATTTTTTAAACACTTATTTCTCAAAGATCTCTTATCTAGTTCCGAGAGAAAAGACATTAATATCTATTGTGTGGGGGAAAATGGAATGAAAATATAAATATAAATCATGACAGACCTACTTTATATGAAGAATAAATACTGCCCGACAAAAACATGAAAGGGGTTAAAAGGAAAAGAATGGAATCTGAATGTGACTCTAACTCTAAATGTAGGGCTGCTGCTTACCTTTGCTGCTGTCCATGCTGAGTTTACATTCTAGCTGCCACTTGGCAGACATGTGACCTTGGCCAAGCCCTTAGCATATTATAGGAAGCTTTAGTTAAATGGAGATAAATCATCAACTCGGGTCATGGATGGGCTGAATAGAATCCTCAATATGGGGTCTGACCCATAGCATCAGATCAAAAATGGTAGCTCTTGGACTGAGTTCTTTGAGGATTCTCCAGACTTCCTTCCAAAAAGGTTGTATTAGTTTGCAGTCCCACCAGCAGTGTAAAAGTGTTCCCTTCTCTCCATATCCACGCCAGCATCTGAATTTTTGAGAGTTTGTGATGTGGGTTATTCTCATTGGGGTAAGGTGATATCTCAGGGTGGTTTTGATTTGCATTTCTTAGGGAAATAATTAGGGACAATGAGCATTTTTTTTCATATGTTTGTTAGCCATTCGTCTCTCTTCTTTAGAGAAGGTTCTATTCATGTTTCTTGCCCAGAGATACATGGGATTGTAGGCTCCTTTTTTTTTTTTTTTTTTCAGTTTTTGGCCAGGGCTGGGTTTGAACCTGCCACCTCCAGCATATGGTGCCGTGCCCTACCCCTTTGAGCCACAGGCGCTGCCCTGTAGGCTCCTTTTTTAGTTGATTAATTTGAGTTCTCTGTAGATCCTAGTATTTACAATCACCAAATTGTGGAAATAACCTAAATGCCCTCCAGCCCAGGAATGGATTAACAAACTGTGGTATATGTATATCATGAAATACTATTCAGCCATCAAAAATGATAGAGACTTTACATCCTTTGTATTAACCTGGATGGAGGTAGAACACATTCTTTTTAGTAAAGCATCTCAAGAATGGAGAAGGAAGAATCCAATACACTCAATTCTAATATGAAGGCAGTAGATGAGCTAATACAAGGTGGGGTAGGGGAATGAAGGAACTGGGACAGGAGAGGAGGGAGAGGGATGGGGGGGTCATCATGTATAGCACAACTCTTGGTGGTAGGACACAATTACAAGACGGACTTTACCTAACAAATGCACTCAGTATAACCTAATTCTTTGTACCCTCAATGAATCCCAAACAATAAAAAGAATAATAGCTCTTCTTACTAGTACAATTAAATAAAGGCAATAGAAAACTATCAATTTATTAATTCAAACTCTTCAGTAAACATAGACTGCCACAATATGTAACACAGATAATAGATTACAATTCTCAGCAAAGACTGCCCAGTCTATCTGCATAAATGGATAAATGTAACTAAGTTTATTAGCATAGATGAATTGTCATATTTCTCAAGAGCATCTCACGTGACGGGTAATGAATTGGCCTTTAGTATCCCCCATCATTGATAGTTTTAGTATGCTCTCCCTGTATGAATATAAACCAATACTGAAAAAAAAAAATCCCACGATTTCATAAGAAAAGCTCCTTTTTTTCTTAGCCTACAATTACCATGTCACAGAATTAAACTTAATTCTGAAAATGGTCTGAAAAGCATCGATCACAATAGCTAACATTTATTTACATTTTACTGAGTTAAAAGGGTATCATGCAATACTCAAAAGCCCTCTGAGTGTTTATTATAAATAAGCTCATTTTAGGCAGGAAACCTGAGAAATAGAATTGTTAAATGGCTTCCCAAAGTCATACAACTGTTGGATGGAAAAATAAGAACTTAAAGCCAGGCGGTTTGGCGGCGTGATGTCACCCTGTGAAAACAGTGTTGCGGTGATGAGCTACTATGGTGGGCTCCTGTGTTATTGGATTAGTTAGGGTTCTCCAGAGAAATAGATTGAAGAGGAGATAGGTACTTGCATGCATGAAAGGAGAGAGGAGCCCAGGTGGTATGATATGGCAGGTGTTGGCAGTAAACAGTGCCATGAAGACTACACCCCTACCCTAAGTGGAGCGCACAGTCTGACATAGAAAGCAGGTTTGTTTTCAATGCCACTGATCAGCAAACACACTAGAAGGGCAATGCTTGTACCCTGAGGTGACTCAATAAAACTTAAAAAATTGAATATTTTTCCTATTTAACTCCAGCATGCCAGATATTGGAATATGACATCCTTTGGTACAAAGTTCAGAATTATATGTACCAACCCCTGTTAACCCAATAGCAATGGATACATCCATTGAGAACATAAAGGCTGCAAATGCACCAGACATTTCATAACTTATTTGACGGTCCTCATGCTGTTGCTTCTTCCAGTTCTGAATAATCATAAAGTTTTAGCCATGAAGAAAAGAAAAAGCAAAGTTGACTTATGTGGGCATTATTGCTAGCTTTTCTTTGATAAATAAGTAGATGTCCCCTCTACCCCCTCACAAACACTAAAGTCATTAGTTTTTCTATAGAAATGTATAAAATATTAGCAGTTTGATTTTACTTTACCTTTAGATTTTTTTCTCCAATATAGGTAAATATAATTTTATATATTTGATCGATTCTGCTATGAGTTTTTATTATGATTTAGAAATACACTAATAACAGATTTCAGTCTGAATAATGAACAAAACTTACCCCCTCAAACTCTGTCATTCATTTATTATAGTACAAGCAATAGAGCTATTTATTTTTCTACAAAAGGGTTAAAAACTTGGACAAAAATCTGAATGTACAGAATAATCGCATACTCTCTATGAAGCAACTCACATCATTAACATTTTATGTTGCCCATGTCTGGGACTAATTTCCATGTTTGCTGGAAAAGGCCACATGCCAAGGAACTCATTCAAATTCAGAAGTCATTATGTATCAATAAACTACCTTAAGTATTTGCTGGTAATCTTTCAGTATTAACCAAATACTTAATAACATATTAGTGTTTGATAGTTTGGTACCTAATTAAATAACTATGTTGACAATTTACTGAGAAAATTTTGAAGGTAATTTTTGCCATTGAAGCAGCATTCATTTAGAGCAGCAGTTCTCAACCTGTTCACAGGGATCACCTAAGACCATCCTGCATATCAGATATTTACATTATGATTCATAACAGTAGCAAAATTGCGATTATGAAGGAGCAATGAAAATTTTATGGTTGGGGGTCACCACAGCATGAAGAACTGTATTAAAGGGTCATAGCATTAAGGAAGGTTGAGAACCACTGATTTAGAGTGGTACCATGGGGCAGCCTTAAAAAAAGATGGAGACTTTACCTCTTTTACATTTACATGGGTGAAGCTGGAACATATCCTACTTAGTAAAGTATCTCAAGAATAGAAGAAAAATATCCAATGTACTCAGTACTGTTATGAAACCAATTTACAATCACTCACACTTTCACATGAAGAATAGATCACGACTATGGCCTAGGATGAAGGTGGCGGGGATGGGAGGAGACGGGGGAGGTCAGATCCAGGGAAGGTGAATGGTGGGATCACACCTATGGTGCATAATGCAAGGGTACATGTCAGATCTATTAAGTATAGAGTATAAACGTCTTAGCAAAATAATTAAATGAGATGAGGTATATATTTTAAAAAAAGAAAAATAGAGTCATATCATAGCAGAAATATCCAGGCTTACGGTGGTTAATTTCTTCATTATTATTTTTTTTTTCACTACAAGTTGTATGGTCTGTCTTATCAGAGACAACTTGTAACTCATTGGAAGTATCAATTTTGGAAACTTAGATTCTCAAAGTATAGGGACCCATTTGGAAGCCTAGTGTTGGTATAAAGGTAACTTTGTACTGAAGATATTTGAGATTCAACAGATAATAGAGAGAAGACATCTTGGAAATTCAACAACAGAAACTTCTAAGCCGTGAGGACTGCCTAAATTTCCTCTTTGGGGGAGCTTCTAGTCCCAGAAGAGAGACCAAGAATAAATCTCTCTGGATGAGTTCCACGGCCCAGAAGAAAACTGAAATGCTATCTAGCCCAGTGTAGACAGACATCATTACAAACTTTCTTACCTCTAATGCGTTCTCCTAAAAATCCATTTGTCTTTACTAAAGACATCTATTCCTTGTTCCCATATAAAAGCTGTTTCTATGCTTCCCTTTCTCCTACTAAATTAAATATATAAACCTTTCATTTTAACCTTGTGATGGATCAGCTACTTCTTTTGCTGGGTCCTGTGTGCAAACAGATAGTCCTGTCAGTCTTTCCTTTCTCACTTTAATTTGCAGGCCTCAATTGCTGGATTTTAAGAGAGTAGAGGAAAAAGGTTTTCCCCATTCAAAAACAAAGCACCATGTTAGGGATTTCTGGAATGTTCTAGAGAAGGGAAAGGGGGAGTGAAATTAGAAGGCCATCAGAGAGATACTATCATGATAGACCTGAACTTATCTATAAAATTTTGGGCAAGGTTTATTCTCTGAAACAGCCTGAAATGAACTCAGGATTCTTTTCTTGTGAAGGTGCCAGATACTCACGTTTTTAATTCCCTTTTTATATTACTTGGTAGATTACATTGATCCAAAAGGTTGACAAGCAGAATGTTCAAAATTTGAACTATGAAATTCTTTTCCCTCCTAGGTGTTTATTCTCCAGATGTGTGTTTTGCAGAATGAACACCCCTATGTTCAATTTTAAAGTAAAAGTAATTCCACCCTCTTGCCTTCCCCTTCCCACACCGAGATTTTCGGGTATTTAAAGTGCAGCTAACAACGTCTTTTCTCTCTTGGAGATTTCAGTGGCATCTGCATGAAAATTAAGAAATACTTTGGGAAAGTAATTTAATTTTGCAAATGCAAAGCTAATCTCTGCTCATCATAGAGGCAGTAAAACATAAGAGATTTCTGTAAGAGAAATTTCAATTTCAGAGAACCGTATAGAAATGAATTATAACAAAATATACAATCTTGGATCCCATACCTCAGTGGCTGTGCCAGAGCATTCCCAGTGACATGTTTATCTGGCCAGGAATTTAAAGCCACAGGAGCCTCACATGCCAGTGCTGACCAAACTGCTTGCAGTGATGTTGCAGATTCTAAAGGTTTTCTTCTTCCAAGACTTGTGGCTCTTGGCAGAAGACAAAAAGTTCCCAGTTGAGAAAATCAACTTGGATAAAAGGGAGAACATTTAGCCTTTGAAAAAATAAAATCTTCATAAGATGCTTATATTCTTAGCCTTTTAAAAAGAAATCAGTAAGTAAATGGGATGAGAGATAGATTAAACAGTATGATGTAAGCATTCCAAATTGTATATGAAATCAGCACATTGTACCCCATAAATGCATTAACGTATACATGATCTATCTCTTTATCATTCAATAAAAAAAAATAAAAAAAGAGGAAGGGCGGCGCCTGTGGCTCAAAGGAGTAGGGCGCTATATGCTGGAGGTGGCAGGTTAAAACCCAGCCCCGGCCAAAGGCAAAAAAAAAAAAAAAAAAAAAAAAGGAAAAGAAAAGAAAATGTTAAAAAAAAAAAGGAAAAATAAATAAAAAGAATTGAGCACCATCTGGCTTTTACAGACGAAGGCTAGTATGTCTTTGCATTCTTCCATGGAGAAAGACCTTGCCTTCCAGAATGTGGCAGACAGATTGAATTCAGTGTGGTGATACGGCTAAGGCAGCTTTTATGTATCATTGACCAATTTTTCTTGGTGAAATTAATTTTGCAAATGTAGATTCCACTGTTCGAATTATAAATGTTTGGGAAGAATTTGTTTTTCTCTTTTCTGTAGTACTACTCAAAATATGAACAGTATCCTCATCCTAATAATGTTAAGATTAAACAACGAACGAAAATGCTAATAATAATTAGCATCGTTGATGTGTATCTGACACATGGGTTGATTTTTATCTATTGAAATCACATCAGGGATGATTGCTATTGTAATAGCTTTTCAACTACTTTCTTCCATAAATAAATGATGCAAGATATTTTTATGAAGGGTTAGTTTGGATTCTAGAAGTGCCTTAGGGCTTAAATGCCTGTTCATAGACATTTAAACACAGCACTGTGAAGAAGCACTCTTAATATTTTCAACTTTCCAATTGTACTTTTCCAAATCTGAGTGTGAAATATCAGAAAATTTTTCACGTTCCCTTTCTCAACATATTTTCATAAGTGGTCAAGAGTTATGTTTTTTAAAGGAAGTTAAATTAATTGCAAAAAGCTATTTGCTTCCTGGGCTACAGTTCTTGAACTGGTATTCTGTTCAGATACTGAGTGTGGGTTAAACACACATGCATATTTGGGGCTTTGGGTCATCCCTTATTTTTTCTCTTTTTTATTATGACTATAACCTCTCTACTTTCTACAATTCCAAAATTCTTAATCTTTTCAAGATACTACTTAATAACCTATAATTCTCTGAAAGCTTAGATTATCAAATATAAATGTTAATTGCCCTTCTTCTTTCCTAAGATCCAAAATTAAATTTTCATAAGGAAAAAAGTGATACATTTCTGTTCCATGGCTTTATATTATTTCAGAATTGGTTTTGGCATCAGTGTTATCCTCAAAGCCTAGAATGTTAATGTCTGCTCTTTTCAAAGGTAAGATAATCCTATTACATTTTTTTAGCAATTAAAAAATACATGCTTTCAGGCGGTGCCTGTGGCTCCGCGGAGTAGGGCGCTGGCCCCATATACCAGAGGTGGCGGGTTCAAACCTGACCCCGGCCAAAAAACAAACAAATAAAACCCCATGCTTTCCATGTACATAATAGAGCAGGGATGAAAATGTCATCTTCTCATACCCTCCTCTTCCTTTTAATATTCACATATTCAGTTTTATTCTTCTTTCATATTAGACATCAAGAGACTTTAAGCGTCATGTACTCCTGAGCAATTCTATCAGGAAGGCTTGAGACATGCAGATATAAAATGAATAATAGCTTGATTTGGGTAACATGATTAAAAAAGTAGAATTTCACGCCTTATCAACAGAAAATGCTTATTTATCGAACACGTTACTTTTTTAAGTGACTATGTTCATAACAGAATTTTCAACTAGTTGAAGAACTGGCATTTGAAAGACTTATTATTGGATCATATTGCAATGAAATTTAAAATCAGGGGTTCACACAACTTAAAAAATCCCATAGGGTCCTGGCAAATTAAAAAACACTTCATTTTATCTATCAATGCTTTTGAAAATGTAGATAAAAAAGGTAATACTGTTGATTAAGCAATGGACACTCAAAATTGGACAGAGAAGTAGAAAATTTGACCAGACCACAAAAAAACAAACAGTGATGAATGTTCTTTTTCAAAGGTCACCTTGCTGAAGAAGTCCTGCAGATAAGTCTGGAAACTCTTAAAATCTGCATCATGATCCCAAACTTGTCCTAAAGATATTTAATCCTAACGACTCCACCAGAGTCAGCTATTGGCCAATTTGCATCTGGGCCTAGAAGTGGAAGAAATGAAAATGCATTTGGAAGCTCTACCTCCTTAAAAAAAGAAAATGGATCATTGATAGATTTCTAGGAATGATCACACCACCTGGAACACAGTTCTCCAAGAAAGCTAATTAACGTGCATGTCCTTTAGAAGCGAAGATTATATTGCGTTGGAGATAATGTCATGCCATTGAGATTTGGGTGTTTATTTCTACTTTATATACTAGACAACAAGACATTACAACTTATTGAAGAGTTCATCCTGAACGCTACTGGCAAAAGTAAATCAGAAAATGTAATGAAAAAAATCACAGTAGCAAAACTAATTACAAAATAGTGAGAAAACAATAAACCTTGTGTAAAATATTGATAAAGTACATTCTGAAACTTTATTAAAGGGCATCAAAGACACCTTCATAAATGCAAAGATATTCCATGTTTATGCGGAGAAGACTCCATACTATAATCATAATAGGCCAGTTAATTTGGAGACTCCCATTCATCTAAAATTGGATACAAGGTCAAAAACAAATCTCATTGCGTTTCTTTGGAATTTTACATACTGCCTGTATATTTTACATCGAAAAATGGTTGGCTCAGTAATGGTCTGAGAGTAGCTTAAAAATACTGAAATCAAGCAAACAAGGGGAACTCACAGTATTATAGTAATTAAAACAGTGTGCACTTGGCAATGGAACAAAAGCAGTGTATCAATGGAAGTGGATAGAGTGCTTGGATTGTGAAAATTTGGTGTATAACAGCTCAGAGAAATTAGCTCATCATATTGGGGAAAATTAAACCTTCCATCACACAATATGTAAAAATATATGTCTATTTCAGACAGATTAAGACTGTTCAAGTGAAATAGTAAAACTCTGCTAGATGTGAAGAAGCTACAGGATAAAGATGTGTGACATTGGGGTAAAAACAGATATTACTTGAATTATTTACTCATCACTTCAGCTTCAGGTGAGGGACGCTGCCAGCAAAAAGCATTTTAGCAAAGCATCAGCCAAGGCTAGGAGATTAGACACGTCACCTGGGAGCATCCTGCTTGGAAGCACTGGGAACCTAAACCAGATCTGTCCATAACACTTACCTTCTTAGGCCCTAAGCATAACTGTTCCACGACCCGCTTCCATTTCCTTCTCTCCTTACACCTGCATGCACAGTCCGATGACTTGAGTCAGGGCTCAGCTGTGCCATTTATATGTGGTCTTTGTTGAACCACTTCACATAAAGGTAGAATGAGGATTGTTCTCTATTTCCGTAAGTCAAGAAAAAATAAGTAGGGCAGGCATGGAAAGAAGTATGCTAGATGTAATAATATTTATCTGGAAAAAAAAGAGAGCCATTGCACTCACCTTTTTTTTTTTTTTTAATTGCATATTAATAGCAGGGTGCCTACAATGAGAGTACATTGTTGGCATTTGTAAGATACAGTCCAAGTTGTAGTTGTGTCCTTCACCCAGGAAGTGTGTCATACCCTACACATTGTCCCCATTGGGTAGGGACCTACTGTTTCCCCTCCCCTTCCTCTTTTTTGAATTTAATGGAGTTTTTCTTGCATGTGAGCATGCTTTATTTTTTTATTTTTATTTCAAATTAATATGAAGGTACAAAATTTTAGGTTACATTGTTCTCACTTCCAGGGTAAAGTTTCAGTTGTAAAAGAGCCCCCCACCCAGGGGTCATGTTATATAACCTCACAGTGTGCACATTAGGTGAGATCCCACCTCCTGCCCTCCCTCTTTCTGGCTAATCATCCTCCCCTTCATCCCTTCTCCCCCTGCTTCCCTCTACCCCCGTGCTAGAGTATATTTGGGTTTTATTGTTCATATGAGGACGTAATTGTTTATATATTGGTTTCATATTAGTGTTGAGTACAATGGATATTTATTTTTCCATTCTTGTGGTACTTTACTAAGAATAATGTGTTCCAGCTCCATCCAGGTAAACATAAAAGGTATAAAGTCTCCATCTTTTTTAACGGCTGCATAATATTCCATCGTATACATATACCACAGTTTGTTGATCCATTCACGGGTTGATGGGCACTTAGGTTGCTTCCACAACTTGTCAATAATGAATTGAGCCTCAGTAAACATTCTGGTGCAAATATCTTTGTGGTAAAATGATTTTTTGTTCTTCTGGGCAGATACCTAGTAATGGGATTGCAGGATCAAATAGGAGTCTACTTTTACATCTTTGAGGATTCTCCATACTTCTCTCCAAAAAGTCTATATAAGCTTGCAAATCCCACCAGCAGTGTAGAAGTGTTCCCTTCTCTCCATATGCACCCAGCATCCGCAGCTTTGAGACTTTGTGATGTGGGCCATTCTGGCTGGGGTTAGGTGGCATCTCAGGGTGGGTTTGATTTGCATTTCTCTGATGATTAGGAGTGATGAGCATTTTTCGTATGATTGTTAGTCATTCACCTGTCTTCTTTAGAGAAGGTTCTATTCATGTCTCTTGCCCAGAGATACATGGGATTGTCGGCTATTTTGTTGATTAATTTGAGTTCTCCATAGATGCCAGTTGTCAAGCTTTTGTCTGATTAATAATATGCAAACATCCTTTCCCATGAACGCATTCTCTTTAGTAAAGCATCACAAGAACGGAGAAGCAAGAATCCAATGTACTCAATAATTCTAATATGAAGGCAGTAGATTATTTAATACAAGATGGAGGGGGTAGGGGAATGAGAGAGCTGGAAAAGGGGGGAAGGAGGGAGTTGGAGGTCAAGGTGTATGGCACACCTCTTGGGGGCAGGACACCTAACAGAGGGACCTTACCTAACAAATACAATCAGTGTAACGTATTTCTTTGTACCCTCAATGAATCCCAAACCAAAAAAAAAAAAAAAAAAAAAAAAAGTTAAAACCATAAAAAGCAGAAATTTCAGCTGATGAACTCTAACATTCTCTTTTTCTCCTCGATTTTTAAAAGACTTCACAGTGCAAATCAATGGGTATTCTCTCAGAGAGGAAATATCTTTGAACTGTTTTCTTTCAAAACATTTGGCGAGAAACACGACTTTTGGCCAAATTTCCACCTGCTTCTGTGTTTCTCTTTGGTGGGTAGAAAGTTGATTTACCACTCCAGCAAAATCTTTTGAGAGTTTTATTTTTTAATAGGATCATTTAAAACTCTGTAATCAGTTCTGCACTTCTGATTAGAGTTAAGGACCTTTTACGGATGTCCATTTGTTATAAATGTGGACAATAGCAAAAGCCAATTTTAATAAAGCTTCCTTCCAAAAAGATACTAGACGCTTCCTCCTTCTGCTGTGATAAATACTTCCAGGTGGTATTTGATGGACAATAAGAATTCTGTGTGCAGCTGGCATTCATAGCAGAGTTTAGAATTAGAATTTCAGATCATGCTGGCAAGCCTGAGTAATTCTTTAATTCTTCCAATGAAACACAATTTGCTTAATCTTATACAGCATTCTGATTTTAATTAAAATATACTGTATGATACAGAAATGTTGCCGCAACTTGCAAATCCCTACTTGATGGAAGTTGAGAGAGGCATCAAAAACTGCTAAATAGCAGTTAATACAAATAATAATGCAAATTATTATTTGTATTATACTTTGTCAAGAGCATGAAACATCGCCAGAGGGACCATAACAGTTCAGGCAGAGTTTATGGGAGTTGAATGTTCCGAGAGGATGCAGAGTGCTGTGAAGCAGATGTGAGCAGTCTTTATTTGTATAGGGGGAAAAAAAAAAAAAGCTTTAAAAATAAATACAGAGATCGGCTTCCTGAGTGACTAGGTTTCCCCCAAATGTTCCTCTTTTTAAAGGTTGTCAACAGTATTTTCAGGAATAGCCACCTGGGGAGAATAGTGCCAGAGGTAAGACCAGATGGCTATTCATTGTTTTAAGTTGATGATTGATGCTTACTTGTGGGAATATCAAAAGAAAATGAAGTGATGTGAGCAGTTGAATCGCTTGCAGTGGAAATATTGCCTGTGTGTCAGTAAATGCTTTATCTCATGGAAGCGAAGAATCATGTAATACACTGTGCGTGCTAGGCCCAGCGGCTCATGCCTGTAATCCTAGCACTCTGGGAGGCCAAGGCTGGTGGATCCCGGGAGCTCAGGAGTTGGAAAACAGCCTGAGCAAGAGTGAGACTCCCTTTCTCTCAAGTAACCAGATCCTTAAAATACTGTAATCAGTTATTGTCAAAACTTGCGCAGTTTAGAATTTGGAAAATCTGAGCTGCCTGTACTCCCAGCTACTAGGGAAGCTGAGGCAAAAGATCTTTTGACAACAGGAGTTTGTGGTTACTATGAGCTGTGACACCACACCCCTCTACCCAGGGTGACAGAGTGAGACTGTGTCTCAAAACCAAACCAAACAACACTGGGAGCTCTCTTTCCAGACCCTCCTGCCTCCTGAGACTAAGTGAGAGTTTGTCCTCAGTTTCTGGAATGCGGGAATCTCAAAGCTCCCGAAAAGCAAATACAGTGCTTAGTACTGCTAGACAAATCTCACTATTGAATTTTTAAATGCTCCAAAGCAATTTTGATCCAGGCTTAGAATAAAAAATGGCCTTGGGGACTTCTTAGAAAAGGTGCATATTTTGAACTCTTAGACAAGTATGAGATATTCATGGTTGAGTCTATAAAAATGTATTAAAGACACTCACATCTTTATTAGGAGAATATTACCAGGTGACAAGAATATCCCCAAACTGGAGTTTTCATAGGTTTTGTATCTTTCTCTGAATTCATGAGTGAATTATAGCCCATAGAACCAGCCGGATTATATAAATCTTCCAGACAACTATCTCTGGAATTGGACCCAGAACTATAACAAGAGATTTCTTTTGGTTTTATCGTTGACTTGTATAAAGTTTTAGGGGTTTTGCTTCTAAACTATACTTTGATTTAGCAACTCTGTCCACCCTATAATCTATATATCCCAGAATCCAAGCTATACTAAGGGTAAATTTTAAAATAACCACAATAGATAGCATTGTTGTTCCCAATTAGAGACTCTCCTACATCCCTGATCATTGTCAGGTGACTTACAATGCCTCCTATTTAGAATAATATACTTCTTTGTCTCACAGATGACAGGCTTGATCATGTGACCTCTATTAGCCAATGATATGTAATAAGATTCATGTACACCCCATACAATTAGAGGTCATAAAATCTGTTACTCCTTTGTCCATACTTTTCTCAATACCCTGAGTACAATGTGTTCCAAATATGGTAGCTCCCTTAGCCTGGGTACTGGAATGAAAAAAATCACACAGAACAAAGGTTCACTTCACCAGCAGCCACTGCAGCAGAGGCAACATGAACAAAAAACGTAATTCTTGTGGTTGCTAAAAATTATGCATATTTTGTTTATTGTCAGCCCAAAACCTTAGCAAAAATGAACAACTATAATACTGTTTTTTTTTTAAATTTTATTATCAACTGAAAGTTATTGAGTTGCTAGTATATTCCTATATTGTACTAAATGCATTCTCAAATGCAATGTTATTGTCAAAACTTGTGCAATTTAGAATCTGGAAAATCTGAGCTAAACTCAGCAACGTTCCATCTGTGGCCCTAGGTTTTTGTTTTGTTATTTGTTTGGGTTTTTTTTTTAAAACAAACAAACAAAAAAAACCATAAAAAATAATATTGTGATGCAGTTTTGGAATTGCTCCTTGAATTCTTTAAAAACACTTTAGATTTTCATAGTTTGTGTTTTGAAAAGGCCCCTGTCCCCACACAATTCATATGCACCTGTAAAAGTTGTCCATGTTGGGAGTCTGGGCTCAAATGTCACCCTGAGCTTCAAATCTCTAATCCTTCTGCCAGTGGAGCCTGTTTTACTGTCTCCTTTGCTTTCGTGCTATTTCTTATTTCAGAGGACACTGGGCTGTGATCTCCCTGAGGTCGGTGACATAAGCTGTTTTGTTCATTCCTCTGTCCTCTTCACCTAGAACAGCGGTCAGCCAAGAGCACAGGTGCTCAGGACATGCTTTGGGGGGTGAAGGATGATACTTTCCACAACCCACTTTGCCATGGAGCAGTGGTTCTCAAACTGTGGGTCACGACCCACAGGAACTGTATTAAAGAGCCTTGGCATTAGGAAGGTTGAGAACCAGTGCCATAGAGGAAGGACTGAGAAGAAAAAAAAAAAAATCTACATCTGGTCATCTTTTTATCCCTGCAGCACCTCACACGGTGATTTGAACATAAAAAACATTTATCACCAACTATCCTACCAGTTAAATTGTCTGGTAGCCAGTCGACCCCTCATAGGTATGGGAACAATGTTAAAAGATCACAGACCATTTGTAATATGGTCATTTCTTGGCAAATACATCTAGTGAATCCAAGGAATGAGTGTTTCTTGATGCCAACTTTTTTAGCTGTGTGACAATGGGCATCCATGGCACTCTAAATCCTAGACCTTTGGCTGCAACTGTAGTTAGCACAGTATTCTCCTGGCTGCCCTTCAATGCTGCCTCTTACTTTGGGGGTTGAAATTTTCTCCCTTCCCTCACAAGGAAAAGTGCTATAGTGTTGCACTGGTGTGACTGGATAGTATACCTGAGATGGCTAAGACCTGATGATGAAAGGAGTGTGCCTTTGCCCAGTTCTGTTGTCTGTGGATTTGTGGGGTTTTTTTTTCCCTTCTATCTATGACAAATGAAGACTCAGAGGTTGTAATGTTGCAGGAAAACAGCAAATTAGAACAAACACTTACATTGAGAATATAAAGGAAGAAACTTTAAATTGCCAGCAAGAACTCAGGTGCTTTGAGGCGTGAAATGCTGAGTTCCGGGGAACAGTTTTTTTCCAAACTCTTTTATGCCTTTTTTTCCCCTTCAAGTTCAATATTAGCTCCATAGTTATGGCTACAGATGTTCAAAACCAGGGTATTGTTATTAGTTACAAAATCTTTCTTTTCAAGGTTGTTTTAGCTCTGTGTAAAGTTTGTTCTTATCTTTGGAGGAGGAGTTCTTCTATGGCTGCCTCATGCTTTCTCAGGATCACTAAGGGCGGTGCCTGTGGCTCATTGTGTGGGGCGCAGACCCCATATACTGGAGGTCGGAGGTTCAAACCTGGCCCTGGTCAAAAACTGCAAAAAAGAAGAAGAAAAGGAAAGAAAGAAATCTAAGATTTATTTCTCCTTCCTCACTAATCCTAGCAAACGCTGTCACAACCTACATATTGGGCTGTGAACTGCCTACACTTCAGTTTAGTGTCTCTTAATTTAATTCATTTCTTCAGTAGGTCATCACTATGTGCATATTATAGAGCTGTGGTCCCCTACCCCTGACAGTCCAGGGCCTGTCAGGAACTGGGCCACACAGGGAGAGCTGAGCACTGGGCAAATGAGCAAAACTTCATCTGTATTTACAACCATTCCCCTGCGCTCACTTTACCACCTGAAATCATTCTCCCATCACATCAGCCACAGAGTTAGATTCCCCTAGGAGGGGGAACTTTACCGCCAAACTACCCATGTGAAGGATCTAGGTTGCACCCCTTATACAAATCTAATGCCTGATGCTCTGAAGTGGAGATATAATGCACTAGAATTGTACAAAACCATCCCCCTCACCTCAGTCTGTGGAAAAAGTGTCTTCGTGAAACCAGTCCCTGGTGTCTAAACTATTGGGGACCGATGCTATGGAGGGTGGCTGCGACTTCCTACAGGCCAAATCCAGAAGGAAGAAGGCTTTTGTTTTGACTTGGCTAATGCTTCAAGTTCAAAGACCTGAATGACTGGCATGTTTTAAAATCAGAAAATATTATATAAGAAGGCATATTTCTCATATCACTTAAAAATTCAGGTATGGCCATACAAAGACTACATTTATGTGTAGCTACATCAGCGAGGGTGGAGAAATGTCTGTTTTTTCCTCCAGATACAGCATGTGCTCTGGTCTGCTGCAGTCCTGAATCCCTCCTCTGTCTGACAGCAGGCATATTTTTACTCTCTGTAACCATGCAAACATAGGATTTTGTGATCCTGATGACTGTGGCCCAAAACTGTGCAAAATGCCTTGATCTACAGTGAGCAGGGATATTTGTGGACACAACACTCTAGCCCAGTGGTTCTCCGGGGTCCTCACGATCCTGCCATTGCATCCCAGGTCAAAACGGTTTGTTTTTCTTTAATAAAGATATTATTAGACTTTCATCGTGTCCACATTTGCACTAGTGGTACAAAAACAATGGAGATAAAACTAGCAGAGCTTTAACATCAATCAAGATTGTGGCATCAGACAATAATGACAGTTGTACTTTTCAATGCCGCATGCTCCTAAAATAAAATAAATCCACTTCACGTAAGAATATCGTTGATGAAGCAATACATTTTATTTAATAAAGCTAAGTTTTACTAAATCTTGGCCTTTGAGTACGCAACTCAAATAATTGTGTAACAAAATGGGATTGCACAGCAAATGCTTTTGTTGCATGCGTACGTAGGATGTTTGCCACACAAAAAGCACTTACATGTTTGAGTTTTGAGCTGACATAGCTCCTTTTTCATGAAGCATCATTTTTCTTGAAAGAACAACTGACAAACTAAATTCTGAGTATTTAGCAGATATTTTCTTGAAAATTAATAAAGTCAGCTGTCACTTTCGGAAAATAACTAACAGTATGTGTTGCCAATAGTAAATCTGAGCTCTTCAGCAACAGAAATAGACTTTAGAAAACTTGAATCTGTCACCATGAATTTGACAGCTTTCTAAAACCTAAAGACCTTTTCTGATGAGTATGCTCATAATATTAATCAATAGGGCTTCTTGATATTGTATGAAATGGGACGAAATTTGGAAAAGTGAACCTATATTTCCCAAAACTCCAATTCACAGTATTATAAAATCATACATGAATAACAGGTATACTGCAAGACACAACAGTGTCTTAATGGAAAAAAGGTCCAAGAGTTAATTTATGTGTTTTCAGATTCTATATTGTAACCAACCTTTAGAAATTACTTGTCAAAGTTTGATACAGCATTACAGAAGAATATCCACAATTATCTGAAAAGGCTGTTAAAATAATCCCCTTTCAACTACATATCGGCACCAGACTGGATTTTCTTCATATACTTCAGTTAAAACGTATTGCAGGAGATTGAATGCAGAAGCAATTATGGAAATCAAGCCATTTTTTCTATTAAGCCAATCATTAAAAATATGCAAAAATGTGAGACAATGCAATTCTTCTATTTTTTACATTTTTGAATTATAATTACTTTATGAAATATAAAATTTATGGTAACCAATTAGTTCACTCTGAATATTTAACATCGATTGTTAAATATATATTTTTTAAAAATATCAGTTTAAATTTCTAGTACAATGAATATCATTGGGGATAACCCACATTAACAGACTCCATTGGAGGGGTCTTCAATAATTTTTAAGACTACACAGTGGTCCTGAAACGAAAAGTTTGAGAACTGCTGTTTTAGCCCAGTATTGATTATCTCATTTGTCTTAATGAAATACATATTATAGTTGATTGTTTTATTGTCATTTATGAAAAGGGAGAAAGAAAAATTTATTATTTTCTGAATCAGAATCATTAGTATTCACAAAGTGTTAATCTTTCAGAGGCATTTGTAATAAGCTGGATGTCATGTATAACTAATAAGATATTGATAAATATTCAAAAAGACCACTTTTTCAGCATTGCTATTCAGAGATGAAGGAAGGAATCACCCATTTTATTTCTTTTATACTTTGTTGTATGGGTTTCCTCAACAGAGGTAGTAACTCAACAGAATTTTTTATATTAACAGTTTTAAATTACATAAAATACACAAATAGACATATCTGTGTGTGTATGTGCGTGCGTGCATGTGTATATCACCTCTGGCATGTAGATCATCAGTTTCTTTGGATAATCCATTCCTGGGCAGTAACAATATTTAATTTGTGTTTTTTTGGTTCTATTCCTGGCAGCTGAGGTAGGTAGGCTAAATTGTTACTGTAACAAATTACCACACACTTAATGATTTAAACCAACATAAATGTACTTGTGACTGTAGGTCACAAGGCCAAGGTGGTTTTCCTTCTCTTAAATCAACACTAGGTGGAACTGCATTTCCTTTCTGGAGTCTCTGGGGGAGAATCTGTTTGTTTGCTTTTTCCAGCTTTTAGAAACCTCCTTCTACATTTTCGAATGAAACAATGGCACTTGTCTCTGTGCCCTTCCTCCATGTCCCCTTATTCCTCTGATCACAGCCAGCAAAGGTTCAAAGGACCCTTGCGATTACATTGTAGAATCTAGGATAATCTCCCCCATCTCAAGAACCTCAATTTATTCATATCTGCCAAATCCCTTTTGCCTTGCAAGATAACATATTCAGCGGTTGCAGGGGTTAGTGTGTGGTCTTTGAAGGCGGGGGGGTTGGGGGGTCCATTATTATGCCCCTCACAGTCAAATGGAACAAATGAGCATCTTCTCATAAATCCTGCCTGTGCATCAATGTATTATATCACAGCAGTCCGTTTGATGGCCAGTAGTGGTTTGGAATAAACAATCCTTTCCTCTGTTACATTAAATCTCTCAAGACTTACATAAAGTAAAAGCAAGATTACTCTGAAAACTAGCTGTATGTTAAGCAAAAGCCAAATCATCTGGTTCATGAAGTAACTAGTTACCTGTATGTAGACATATCATTATTTTATGACATCGCATTTCCACTATAATCTCTCCTATTGATCTTCATAGCCACTGAAAAATTGATCTTCTATTGATATATAGGTATCCTTTATTTTAAGGCTACAGTGTCCAACAAATAAAATGATAGAAAAGAAACCAAAACAAAAATCAAACGTATACCTTCAGCAATATGCATACCACCCTCACCCTCTCCCACAGAAACATGCACATGCATTTGTTTTCAGCTAACTGGAATTGTTCCTGTTTATTTTGAATACCATTTGATGCTATAAAAATGTCAGTACCTTTCATTACAGCCAAGGTTGCATTGGACATTTGTTGCGTGTTTTTAACCAAGTTGGTTAATTACGGCAAATCGTATTCTGAGACACTATTGGCCAACCCTGACCTGAGATTGTGCGGAGACAGGATCATGCATTTTCATAAATCGTTTCCTGGCCTGGCATCTTCCTGCTTTACTCGTTTTCATACAGACCAGGTCATATTTGAGCAATAGGAAAATAACAGCTGGTGAAGTGAAGATGAAACCAGCAATGAGTTTATTAAAAACGAGACAGGAAGATTTGATAGTAACCACAGGTGCTGCGCTGGCCGCCTGTTGCAAACTGTTTTGTCTGCAGTACTGTTTAAAGTCAAACCTGGGGCTTAAGCTGGGCACTGCCCCCTCCCGGAAGTGTTTGACCTGAGGATAAACAATCTGAGCCAAAAGGTCTGACTGTCAAAACTCAGATTTTCATCACCTAATAAAGATGGAAGTTGTTTCACAAAATGTGCTACTTTCTTTTTCTTCTGCATGGCAAAGCCAAAGGCTTCCCTTCAGCTCCCTAAGGACCCTCTTGGAGGCCTGAATTTCACTGACTGAGAATTTTACAAAAATGAAATGAGCACTCCCAAGAGGGTGAGTTTCATGGGACTGGAGACATTCAAGATGAAAGTGAATGTTGTTTCTGGATGTTGTTATGAAGTTTCTACCTAAGACTCCATATAAAATCATTTTAATGAAAACTGTTATCTGCAAGCTAGTTTTAACAACAATAGAAAGACTAAATGAGTTAGATTTAATTCAGTTGAGAAAGAAAACTCCTTAAGAAAATAGTGCAAGTTGGTAAAAGCTCAAAATGAATCATAGATCTAAATGTAAAAGCAAAAATCTATAAAATTTAAAGAAGAAAATAGAAGATCTTTGTGACTTTCAAAGAAGCAACGATTTCTTGGGCCTTACAGCATTAAAAAAAAAGACAAATTGAATTTTATTAACAAAAATTTTAAAATATTCATTTTTCAGAAGATACTATTCAGAAAATAAAAAGGCAAGACAAAGAATGGGAGAAAATATTCACAACATATCCATCTCTGTGTCCAGAATAATATAAATAGCTAACACCTAAATAAAGAGACAAAAAATTAAATTGTCACAAATCGAACAGGTGCTTTACCAAAAATGTAAGGATGGCCAACAAGCACATAATAAGATAACCAACTTCATCAGTAATCAGGAAAATCAAAACCCTGAGATACCATTATCTGCGTATAAGAATGGCTAATCTTACAAAGTTGTTTACCAGAATATATGGGAAAGAAATGGGATGAGGCCAATAATGTGTTAGAGTGTCGGTGTCGCTGCGCCGCCGACCAGCAGAGATGAGGACACCAACGAAGACTTCACAAGTCTTTATTGCAGGAGAGCTCAGAGCACAGCATTCTTTTCATTCTGGGTGATTCTTCTCCCCTCCTTTGTCCTCCCCAGCACCACTCTTATAATGTGGCACAGCCAATCACAGCACAGCACACGTGCACAGGGCATGCACAATTCCTATACAAAGCAGTGGGGCACGCTAAGGCCACGAGC